>MNCI01036848.1:869449-894412 GCA_015680685.1 Gnetum montanum
TTTCAATTTTCTTCTACGACTTGTGATTATGCATCTCTTGTTCCAATAACCATAACTTACTGTCTAGAGCCCTGATTTTCATTACATCTGAACCTACTTGAACCCAGAGTGTTTAGCTTAGTCGTGGGGGAGGGGTACACACTGAATTGTGCATAAATTTTTCAAAATTTTTCATTGCCCAAAGGACACTATCAAGGGTAATTAGTTATTAAAATAATAAACATGTGCCAAAAACAATTTCATCTCCTTGTCTATACCAAGAAATTAATCTTTGAAGCCACTTAAGCAAAGTGGGCCAAATATTAAAACATTCTGGGGATATTTCCATAAAAAATTCTAACTTTAAATCACACGGAATAAAAACAAATTCATTAAGGCAAGGAGTAAGGTATAGCTTAACTTTAGTAAGCAACCTTACTAATGATTCACCTCGTGTGATTGCAGATGGCTCCAAAGGGTGGACAACAAGAAGGTCCCTCTCAAGGTGCGTCTAAGCAACCCAGGAGAGGTAGAGGATAGGCATCTACCAAACAACATACAGAGCAGGAGGTGCAATCCTTCAATATCCATCAAGAGACTCCTACTACTATACAATTGGAATAGGCAGAAGGTGGAGCTGTTGTAGCGCCTGAACAAGGACAACACATCACGTTGTCCCCGGAGTGTGTTTAGGCCATCTGTGAAAGGTCCACATCAACTGTAGTGATCATGGAATTGAACTTCGGACCCTTCATGGAATTCGCTCCTAAGACCATTAGGGACCAACTCAAAGGGTCTCCATTATGGCCTATCCTCTCTAAAAGTGGTGCATGGTACTTAGGAGAAATGTACCAATTTTGGCACACTAAAGAAGAAGGCACCACGGTAGAAATTGGTGGTGTGTCTATTGATTTTTTCACAAAGGCCATTTCAGAAGTGTTAAACCTTCCAAATATGGGGTTGAAAGTTGCTCACCTGTCCACTCACTCTGATGCTGATGCACGAAAGGTTTGGTTGGACAGGGTGTACAGTAACGAAGATAAGATATATGGAGAATTGACATTGGAAGAGAGAATCTACTTCAAGATTAGCACTTATCACATCTTCCCCACAAAAGGATTAAACAGGATTTCAACATATGTGGCAAGAGGAAGTACGATATTGATGGGAAAGGTTAATGCTAACTTGCCCCATCTATATCTCATGGAGATCTTAAGGTAGCTAGAAGAACACAAGATAGGGAAGTTTGCATTGCCCTTTCCTTGTCTCATTAGGAAGCTGTGCAAGCATGTTGGAATTCTAGTATACACAAATGACATCCCCAAAAGAGCCCAAAATTCTTCATTCATTGAACTATTGAAGCCACCAACTCTAAGGAAAAGTGTTGTTGAGACATTGGAGCTAGAGCCAGAGCAAGAGCAAGAACAAATGGTGAGGCCCACTGCAACTCAAACTGCAGGGCCTAGCCAACTCCCAAGCTCAACGCCCAGTCAACAACAAGAAGTGGGTCCCAACATAAGCTAGCAAGACCAACTGCCAGCACCGTAGGATTATCAACCGTCGATGAGCCATCTCAGGGCCATCGTTGAGACGGTCAGTTGGGGGATTCGTGATGATGCTAATCTCTTCCGTGTCATCAACGATACCATACGATCCATTGTCTCTATAGATCATGCATGAGGTGAGGTGTCCATTCAAACAAGAGGAGGGGAAATTGAGTAGTCACAATAGATTTTAGGAAATGCACATCCTTTCAGGTGCAACTCGAGACTGGTGAAGGGGCCACAGTGGTGGTCATGTAGCACCAGGGTGCAGTAGGAGTTACATAAGTGGTCACAGACCACATTAAAGAATCCTTCAACATCCCTATTGTGCCACTGGTAGACTTCATTGGAGCACATGATGCTCAAACATTGGCTAGTCTCTCAATGACTCCTATAGAGCATGAGGATGTGCTTGATCGATTACTATAAACAGGATAAGTAATGACGTCTTTGTTTGACATCCCACAAGATGTCACAGTAGCACAATCAAACCTCATCTCTACCAAAGGAAAGTTGGTCATGGCAGAGATCAGGGCTGAGCACATAGAAGTAGAGTTAGCAAGACTTCAAAAAGGGCTTGTAACCTTGCAAGCTACACAACGAGACTTCTCTCAATTCATTCCCATAGACCAGCTGGACACCTTCAAGATCAAGCAATTCAAAAAATTATTAGCTAATAATAAAAGAGTGGTGGAGGAGAAAGAGAAGGTTGATTGGGATGCCTCCAAGGCACAAGTGCAAACCTACGTGCATGCCAACACACTCAGAGCCTTACAAGAGGAAAATAAATAGCTCACTATTGACAATCTTCGGTTCACTGCTATGGAGAAATTGAAGAATGTTCTTGAAGAAAACTATTAATAACTATGAGAAAAATTGATCAAGGTCAATCAAGATATGAACCATTTGACCAGAGAAAATCAAACCCTCTCAATGGAGGAGGTACATGCAATCCGTCAAAAGATGGCCATCAAAATAAGCACGTGGCAATATGAGGCCAAGCGACACGAAAAGTTAAAGGAGAATTTTTGAGACCAGGTGAGGATGTATAAGAAAATCATTGAGAAGGAGATCCATATGGCCTAGGCCCACATCAATACTTTCAATGCGTAACACATTGATTGGCGGGCCATATTGGACACATGCATTTGCCCACTAGGTGGAACTTAAAAGTTAGGACTTACAGATTCAAGACCTCACAAAGTACATGGAATTGGCAAACCTACGGTATGCCAATCTAGCCATGTTGATAGTAGGGCGCTTGAGGACATAGCTCGAGGGGTAGGTAGAAGCCACCTATGCCAAATATGAAGCAGAATTTGTAGAGCATAAGAAAACGTTGTAGAAGCTGGAAGTTGAAAATTCTAAACTAGAGGTGGTTAAAGCAAGCTACCAAGGACAAAAAGATGTCACAGCAGAATTGGCTTGATGACTTACCAATTTCTAGGAGTACAAGGATAAATCTAGAGCCTACGAGGAGGAATGACGGTTGTTTGTAGCCTAGTACATCAAAGCAAATAAAATGTTTCTGCAACTACTATGCCCATGGGAGGTGCTGACTCCATCAAACATTGGAGCATCAACATGGATAGCACAGGATCCCCAAACAGAAGAGGAAAAGCTCCAAGCACTAATTCAATGTCATCAAATTCTAAAACCTGGAGCACAAGACAAGGGGAAGTAACCCATGGAGGAGCCATCGCCACCTGGAACCACATGAGTTCCATAAATTTTTGTAATTCTATGTCTATGTCCCAATTTTGTTTTGTCCAATCCCATACTATGGCATGAATAATTTCTAGTTAGTCAATAATCCCATACCTATCCACTGTGTAATCAATGATTCTTGTTCTCATTTTGACTCAAGGATGAGTTTTCACTCAGTCATGGGGGTATGATGAATTGTGATTCATCAGGCTACGATATCGGATCCTCGATATCGGATCCACGATATCAGGTACGCGATATTGCAACCGAAATAACGATATTGGATACACGATATCATGACTCCTGTGTGAGCCTATAAATACACATGTAGGTGCATGAGAGAAGTCAATTTGGAATTAGTTAGTTTTTCAGTTAGTAGATAGAAGTTAGTTCATTTTTTAATTCCGCTCAACCCTTTCTCCCAGTGCATTCCTGTAGTGTGATTATTGTAATTGTACAACATCCTTTATTCGAGTGTGATGTACTTGGACATGCACATGACTAGAAATAAAGATCGAGATTACTTCATCATTGTAGCATTCACTTAGTTTAATTACTTAATTTTAATTATTATTAAACACAAAATAAGTACGACTTAATCACGAGCATCTACGTGTGACTACTTGGTATCCTAGTAGCGTACTTTGGCCATGCTCTTGGTAATCCAAGTGGTAGTCATGCACAAGGCCTAAGATGTGTATGGATGATTAAGGAATAGATGCTCATCGCACTTAGGCTAGCTTAGATTCTCTCTTCCTATCTCCTCTTAGTATAGCACACTCTCTTTCCCTTTTCCCTCCTAGCTTAGCTAAGATTATTTTCCATCACCTCAAAGAGTAGCATTAGTTTAGGAACACATCATACACCTCACTCTAGACTAAACCATACATGAAAAAGAAAATACTAGTCCAGGTGGGAAAACAAAGAATTGCTATCAACAAGTAACTATCTAGATACCACAACTAGCCTGTCTGTGGAGTTCAACCGGATCGTGCGTGAAACACTCGTATTCATATGGTTGAGTGTAGGGGTACCTACTTACTCATCACTAACAGATCAACAAACTGATGAGATGAGGATGCCCATAGAGTCTCTCCCTAGTAAAGAGACATAACATATCTCTATAGATGATATGACCCAAGTCTAGTGGCTGACCAGTGAGAAGGAAATAAAGAACAAAGGCTTAAGCTAGTAATAACTAGTTGTAACTTCCTTCTTTTATAATAATATTATACAAAACAATGAGAGAGAGAGAGAGAGTTGAAGCATCTAAAGCCATTTGATTCCTAAGTAATTTTCCTCTACAAAAAAACATAAACTATCCAAACAAAGCATCACAAAATTCATTGTGGGAGACAAGGATTACACCATTCATGAAAATGTTAAACATGGAATGAATTATAATCCTATGAGCATTAGAACTGAAAATGCTAAGGATGGCATTGATAACGTTTGAGGTGATTTCAATCAACATTCATCCAATAGTGGAATAAAAGGCATCAACACTAGCATTTGTAATTATGATGTTACTATAAAATTTCTTGATGAGGATTTCAGGGTCACAAACATTCATGGAAACAAATGATACCTAATTTAACACTTGGAAAAATGCCATCAGCTCCTTTTGATAGAATTTTTGAAAGCAAAGGGATCATTTTGAAACAATAGAGATAATGCATGTTATCTCAAAATGATGCTAAGCTTTCATGGAATGAAATTGAGGAGTATAAGTGTTTGTAGTGTTAGAAGATTCTTCCTTTGACTTCTTTCTCTTTCTAGGAGGATCCTTGGATGTCATAATCCTTTTGTGAGCCATCAATTTACAAGGAAAATGCACAAATTTTAGTTGGTATGGAAGCCTTGGTCATCTAATCTTGGTCATCTATGGTTGGATATGGAAGAATGAAGAAAAAATGAAGTGATAGCTTTAAATAATTACAATTTTTGAGGGTTTTTTATGAAGAGTTAGACATGTAACTTAACTAGTAGATTTCTATCCTGTGTCTACTCAAAACTCATATAGACGTCTAACTTGAGATGTAGAGGTTTATGGATAGACATCTATCTTCCTATGTAAATGTCTAATGGTATATGTTTACAGGTAGACATCTCAGCAAGAAAGGTTCAAGGGATAGCTAGATTATAGTCTTAAAATAAATTCTAAATGAGATGAAAAGTTACCTCTACTTACCTTGCATGTTGATGGAGATGAAGGTGTCTAAGGAGCTTGAGAATGAGGTTCTTCTTTTGAAGTTCCTCCTTTCATTCAAATTTCTTCTATTTCTAATGTCTGGTTCACTTTCACAAATTTTTTGATAAAGGTTCTTTCACTTTCTTCCTTTCATTTAATTATCCACACTTTTTGTTCCCTTTGTCCTTTTGGTTTATCCTCCATTTCTTCTTATCCTATAATATTTCCTTTCTAGGTACATTTGGGTAAGATCAAGGAGGCTTATGATATGAACAAATGTTCATGTAATAATATTTTAAAGTGAAATCCCATTTCTTATGCCCAAATATATTACAATAATAACATCTAATCCTTTTATTTTGGTTAAAGTAATCAAACCTTGGATCTACTCTTTATTTGGATGTAGTGTCAATTAACACTTTAATCTTTGGAGTAGCCTCCAGTTTAGATGAATTATGTGTAGATCCTTATTCTTGTTGAGAGCATTCTAATCCACTTTTATTGTGTGGACTTATTTCTTATCCTAGAACAATGTGAAGGGATTCTTTCTCTTTAACTAGTCTTTCATTCACAAGTTTGATATCTACTAGATCTTTTACCATCTGCTCATACGACAAGGTTAATTTTTTGTTCTCAGCCCTTAGGTTTGAGTTTTCTTATAGGAGGTCTAGATATTTAACATTAAGTAAAGATAAATCTTGATCTTTTTTTACAAAGTCTTCTTTAGTTTTATGCAAATATTTTGAAAAGACAATAGTTCATTACATAAAAGATCATACCTTTTCTCATCAGTTTCAATTACTTGATCCTCATCTTTGGTTTGTAGTTGTCATCATTTGTAAGAGGCATATAGATGAGATGTGAGTCTTTTGTAGTGTCATCAACCTCTTCATCACTTTGTTCTCCATCATCCTAGCTAGTGTAGAAGTTTATCATTTTTCAATCAGCTTCATTTTTTATCTCTCCGTTGTAACCTACTAGTGCTAGAATATGCAAAGGCCACATGGGCTCTTCCACCACATATTCAACATCCTATGGAAAATGGATGAAGATTTAAATTAGTAAAATTTTTACCTTTCTCTATACCTTTGGATTGATTAGGTCCTCATTAGTTGAAGCTTTTCCTTCTCCTTACAAGAAGTCTTTAAACTCTTCTTAATAGAAGAGCTATTTCATCTTCACTATTTGTTTCTTATTCAACTAACTCCTTTTCTTTTTATGCTAATTTTATGATGATAGGCTTTTCCTTTATTAATCCTTCACTTTTGAGATTCATCTTATAATAAATCAAAGCACTTTGAAGCTCCTCAAATTTTAGCACTAAAAAGTCTATGATTTCTTCCACAACAATGATCTTGGGTCTAAACTCATGCTATAAAGTTCTAATTATTTTTATAAGTACATCGCTTTCTAGAAATTCCTTGCCTGTCCCTCTAATTACTACGACAAGATTGTTTTCCCTAGAGAAGTAATCCTTAATATTTTCTCCTTCCTTCATTCTAAGCTTATCATATTCACTTTGTAATACTAAAATTTTTGATTGTTTAACTATAGATGTGCCCTCATAAGTTTCCTCTAATGTTTTCCACATTTCCTTAGTAGTTTTATACCTAGCTATTCTATTAAAATCTAATTTATTCAAAGAATAATATAAACAATTTTTAGCTTTAGAGTCATACATAAACTTATCTTTTTCTTCAGTAGACCATTCGTTACATGACTTGAGTGCTTTTGTGCTACTATCAACAAGTGGTGTGTAGTCTTCAAGCATTGACGTCCATACTTCAAATTTCATAGACTTGAAGAAGCCTTGCATCCTTGCCTTCCAATATGAAAACTCAAACCCATCAAACATCGATGGATTTGTGTAAGACATCCCCTCCATTATTCACTCTTGAGACTTGAAGCATGAACTTGAGAGTGTTGGGCTTTGATACCATTTGTGGATCGAGAACTTAAAAGAGGGGTTGAATAAGTTTCCTAATTTAAATATTGAAGCCATAAAAAACAAACACAAATTTCACATGTTTCCCTAACTTGGATACATCCACACTAAGAGGATAGAATCCATGCACACCTCTTGACTCTGTTTCTTCAAGAAATGATTTGAAGAGCACCATACCCTGTACAAGCTTTGAACTCCACTTATGAGCATTTTGTCACTGTGAAACCACTCAACCTTACAAGGTCTTAATAAGCTAAAAATTTGGTTTAGAGAATCCCAAAACCTTTACAAAATTGAGCTCCACAATAGAGTGTTTTGACGCTACAAAACCACTCAATCCCATAGGATCATAACAAGCTCAACAAAGGTGTCTTCTTGCAAGAACCACATCAACCTTGCAGGGCTATAAGAAAGAAAGAAAATAAATAAGGTATGAATGTAACTAAATTTATAGATCCTTGTACTTGAAGCTCAGTATAATCAAAACAAGAAAATGATGTTACAATGAAGAGCAAAGATAAATTTACTTAAAGTAGCCAATGATGAATCTTTCTATGAATAGTACATGCACAATTTCTAAGATTTTCACTTTATCCTATAGCCTCAAAGTTTCCAAAAATTCCTCAAAATTAGTGTAATGGCTATCAAATAGCAATTATACACATCTACTTTGAAGTTTGTACATCTATCTAAAAGTGGCCTTAATGCAGGAGAGACATCTATCTTTAAGTGTAAACATCTACTTGTAGATGTCTGCCTACAGACATCTATCTTCCAAGATAGACATCTATTGTTTTTTGTAAACGTCTACTCCACTTTTACACTTTAGAGTCTGAGGCATTCCTCTATCAATCTAATATCTTGGTAGTCTCCGAAACATCTTTGTTTAGCTTGTAGGCTCCATTTTTATTCATGCTCTCATCTTGTCCATGTAGTCTTCATTTTGACATCTTAACATAGATCTCATTTCTTGAAGTCTTAAATTACCATGTGAAGTTCTTGTGCATGGCCCTATAAAAGTATCATTACACACATACAACCTACATTCTCCATTTTCTTTATAGGTTTTTGAAATATCAAAAGGTTAACAAATATATCTATCATTGTCTACATCAAGAAAATTGTCTTTGTTCCTCATTATTTCCATCATTTGTGAATTGTTATGAATTGTTGTATGTGTGCCTAAGTGTAAGGAATTTATAAATTGAGTTACACTCTCTCCTTGATTATTTTTCTCTATTTTTAGCCTTGTAGGATTGGTGTACTTCTTTCAAGAAGACATCTTGTAAGCCTGTTAGGACATTATAGAACTTAGTGTGTTTCCAACATGAAAACACTCCAAGCAAAGCTCACATATTTGTAAAGGTTGTGGGATCCTTGAAACCATAGTTTGAGCTTACTATGACCTTGCAGGGTTGATTGTGTCTATAGCAACAAAATACTTTGAACATAGCTCAAACATTATAAAGGTGATGGTGTTCTTTAAACCACTTTTTGAAGGAAAAAAGTCCAAATGTGCACAAGGATTCTACCCTCCAAATATCAATGTACCCAAGTTGGGAAACCACAAATTTATATGCACTTTTGATTGTCTTGGTTGTTTAATTTGGGGAACTTATTCAACTCCCCTTCTAAGTTCTTGATCCTCAAGTTGTATCGAAACTAGCTACTCTCATGTTCATATTGTAACATCTCAAGAGTAAACAATAGAGGGTATATTCTACATCAAGCCACCTATGTTTGACAAGATAAAATTCATGTATTGAAAAGCTAGAATGCAAGGATTCTTCGAATCCATGGAGTTTGAAGTTTGAGAGTTTATTCTCGAATGTTACACATCATCCATCAATAACATCACCAGAGCTACCAAGCCAAAAAGTAAATGGACACAAGATGAAAAATATAAGTTTATGTTTGATTTGAAAGCAAAGAATTATCTTTATTGTGCTTTGAGAAAATCTAAATTTAATAGAGTATCTAGGTATAAGGCTGCTAGAGAAATCTCGAAAACATTAGAAGCAACATATGAAGGTACATCTAGTGTTACAAAGTGAGTATGATAAACTATAAATGAAAGAGTGAGAGAAAATAAAATATTATTTCTCTAGAGCCAATGATTTAGTTATAGCCATTCATGGGATGGGAAAAGATCTTCCTTAAAGTGATGTGATCATCAAAACGATAAGAACCTTACATCTTGAATTTAGACCAAAGGTAACAACCATGGAGGAAAGTAAGGATTTTTCAATCCTAAAATTTAAAGAGCTACAAAGTGTACTCATAACATATATGATGAATCTCATAAGAGAAGGTGCAATCAAGGAAAATCCCATTGCCCTCAAGAGTTCATCAAATGGAATGAAGCCACCTAAACATGAAGTGAATAGCAAAGATGAATTAGCTCCTCTACCAATGAGAGTCCAAATATTACTTGCAAGAAAACAAAAAAGCTTCAATCAATCTAACACGAAAGGTAAGGAAAGAGGTAAGAATTTTAAAAGTACAAATCTTGATTCATCCTCTATAAATGTTGGATTTGTGGTGGTAGAGGCCATGTGGCATTAGAATGTCCAAGTGTTACCAAGTCTTCAAATAAATATCCACTTGAAGTTGATATGAAAAAGAAAAATTTCTACACTAGCTGGGATGATTAACAAAGTGAGGAGAAAGCAAATGATACTACAATAAATTCACATCTTATATGCATGGCCTTTACACATGAAAATTCTGCATAAGTCCTTGAAGAGTATAAATGTAAAACTAATGAAAGGTATAATGAATTGTGTGAGGAAATTATTTCTCTTCATTATCTTTTTAAAAAGTTAAGAAAGAATGTACATAGAACAAAGGATAAAATCTCTAAACTTTATACTTAATTATCCACTCTAAAAAGAGAAATCTCAAACATAGAGGCTAAGGTTTAAGTGCTAACCCATTTGTATGAGCATAAGCATAGAGATACTCAAGATACAAGGAATAGCAAAAATAAGGAAGTGTCTCAAAATCAGCACAATGATGAAGATTTGGAGAATTCTTGTACATGTTTGGTATCATCTAAAAGGAGACACAAGACTAGGTTTGATAATCATATCCAAATTGGAGATGCCCTATATTATTATTGTAAAGTATATGGGCATGAATAAAGTTATTATCAATCATATATAGAGCAAAATAACATGGCTACTTGGTCTTATCAAGGGAAGCCTAGTAAGTGTAACTTATAGGATACAAAAGCATGAAGAACTAATGAACAAGAGGAAGGAATAGCCTTTGATGAAATTAAGGGATCAAGACCCACAACTATCAAAAATTATCAATCCTCTCATTTTGGAGAACAGGAACATGACAAAGAAGGAACCTTACATGAGTTTGAAGATTCAAATAAAGATGTTAATGAAAGAAAAGATATGAAATACTTGAATGCTGAGGTACTCTATGATGGAGGACCTCATCTCAAACTCCATTAATCATGTTTGTGCTAGAAGTAAGCAAGGTAAGTAATGGTAAGTCTTTATTCCTTCATTTGCTAGACTTAGTATAGATTAGTTTATATTTATAAATCTTAGTAGATATGAAATTCATTGAATGGATGCTCTTGTAAATCCGTAGTTATCCAAAGAAAATATCACTTAATGTTATAAGATGTTGAGCTACAAATAAAAGCATATGACCATCAAATTTTTAATGGATATTGATGTGATTTATCTTAGGAGGATCAAGGTACAAAAATTCAAAAGGTAGGATCTAGTAAGTTTGCATCAACTCACTAGTATTAGAATAGATATGCCTTGTGATCCAAGTCATATGATGTAAATATTATACTTGTATTATTTGTTGGGTTGTAATATGTTAAAGTACCAAAAGGTTTTGAAAGATTTTTGATGAATATTGATAAATCACATTTTGGGCCCTTAACTAATATGTAGTGGTTTCATGTAGTTCAAGGTCCTTAACTATTATTCATTAAGAAGAAGCTCTTTATTGAACATCCAAAGGAAAATTATTGTGCTAGTATCTACATTGATAATTTTGAAAAACATCTTTTAGCATAGATACTATAATGGGACACTTTGGTTTACAAAAGTCTCTATACTTGACCTTGGTATGACATTGGAGATTTGTTAATAATTGGATGGGTTTCAAGAATGCATATCTACAAAGGAAAGATGACCAAAGAAAGGAATTTCAAGTAGTAGATGCATTACAAAAGTTGGAAGCACTTATGTAAGGGGAGCCTATACCTCATGATGAGCAGTGAAGTACCCCTATGCTCAACCATACAAATCACAAGCATTTACACATGATCTGGTCAAATTCTATGGATGGGACTACTTGTGGCATCTAGATCATTATGCTATAATCATAGTTCGTTATCTTCCCACTTGGACTAGTGGTAGCTTTGTCACATATGGTTTAGTCCAAAGTGAGGCATATGATGTTGTCTAATTTCTACACTACTCCTGATGACGATAAAAAGATGAATTAATTAAACTAATGAATAATGGAAAATAAGATCTAAACTAGCCTATGTGTGACGGGTATCCACACTTAATCATTTGTACACATCTTGGACTTTATGAGACTACTTCTAAGATTGCCAAGTGTATGTCACTAGTTATGCCAAAAAATACACCTCTAGATTACCAAGTATTTACACTTAAACACTCATGATTAAGGTGTATGCATCTTGCTTAATAATAGGAATAGTAAATAGCAATAAATAGAAATATTTAACTAATGAAAATAATAAATAATTAACAATTACAAGTAATAGTAATCTAAGTGGATGCTACGATGATGGGAGTAATCTCAATCTTTATTGTTAGTCATGTAATGTGCCCAAGTATGTGACACTCGAACAAAGGTGTCAGATGATTACAAACATCACATTGTGGGCATGCACTAGAAATAATAGACTTTAAAGAGAAGAAACTGAAAACTAAAACTATCTTTCTACTTCCTACATTCTACTCCTCTGACTACTATTTCATCCAAGTATCCAAGTGTCATATTTATAGGCAAAATCCAGATGAGGTGACATTATGTATCCAACATCACTTATTGGCTTCAATGTGGAGTACACAACATTGGGGATTTGACATCGCATATCTGACATCAAGGCCTTACAATGGTGTCTCATCATACCCCCACGATTGAATGAAAACTCATCCTTGAGTTAAAAAAATGAGGAACAAGTTCTTTACAAAAATATTGGCAAGCATGAGATTATTGACTGACTTAATAATGAACAAAAGAATTGACTCTTTTCATGCCACAATGGTGCTATATAAAAATGGGACACATTATTACAAAACAAAACAAAAAAATAACTAGCAAGCTCATGTGGTGCTCAAAGGTGATGGCTCTTCCATCGATTGCTTCCCTTTGTTTCCAAGCTACCAAAATTTGTAATGATTAAGAAAGGCTTGAAATTTTTCTTCCTCCATCCTTGGGTCATGCACCATTCAAGCTATTGTGCTGATGTGTGCTAGCACCGGTACATCCCAAGGACATGGTAGCTGCAGGAACATTTGATTCACCTTTATATACCATGCCATGAACTGTCATCATTCTTCCTCGAAAGCCCTAGATTTGTCTCTAAGCTCATGATAATATATTAATCTCTAAGCTAGGTTTGAGGCTACATCCTTTTGTCCCTAATAACTAGCTTTAACCACCTCTAACTCTAAGTTTGCTACCTGCAACTTTTGCAAAGCATCTTTTTGATTCGCAAACTCTTTCTCATATAGTGCATAGGTGGTCACCACTTATTTCTCTAGCTCACTTCATGGATGACCTGCTATTAACATGGGAAGGTTGGCATATCTAAGGTTAGCCAACATCATGTTTCCCTTTAAATCCTCTACTTGTAGGTCTTTGTTTTTTACTTCCACTTGTTGGACCATGGCATAGCTATCCAAGATGGCCTACCACTTAGAATTCTACGTTGACAAGGAGATGATGTGGGTCGTGGCCATCTAGATTTCTTTCTCATTGATTTACTTATACATGCCAACTTGGTCATGGAACTGTTCTTTTAGTTTTTAGTGCTTTTTGGCCTCATTTTGACACATGCTAATTTCAATTGCTGACTTTTGGTGAATAGCACATACCTCCTCCACAAAGAGGGTTCTATTCTCCTGGGCTAATCTATTCATATTCTCGTTGACTCTCACCAGTTGTTCTCGTAACTGGTGGATGCTTTCTTCTAAGATGTTCTTTTTTTTTCCATGGTGGTCAACCTAGAAGTTTCTATAGCGAGCTACTTATTTTCTTCTTGAACAATGATCAGTGTCTTTTTATACACATGACATTGTGCTTTCGTAGTAGAGGCATTCCAAACTACCATCTTCTTCTCTCACTCTACAACTACTCTCTCCTCTATTAGCTTTGTGAGCTCCCCTATCCTAAATTATTTAAGTTGATCAAGCACAATAAAACGTAGGATCCTATCGTTTAGCTCATAGGGTAGCTAGCTCTTCTTGTAATCTCTATATCTTAGCTTCTGCATGTTCTTCTTTAACTTCTATCATGACCAACTTTCCATTACTGGTGATAATGTCTGATTGAGCTATAATGACATAATTTGGAATGTTAAACAAAGTGGTCATTACTTAACCCATCTATAGCAAGTGATCAAGCAAGTTCTCATGCACTGTAGGAGTCATCGAAGTCTCAGCCAACATTTGTTCATCTCTGGTTCTAGCTAGATCTATCAGGGGCGTAATAGATACATTGAATGATTCTTTGATGTGATCGATGATCACCTCTACTATGCCTACCACATCCTCATATTGTAGCACCACAACTATGGCACCTTCTCTAGTTTCCAATGTCACTTGGAAGTATGTAACATTCCTAGAGATCTTGTGTGACCATTGGAATCCTTCTCCTCCTGCTCCTCCTAACTATATTGAGATCTCTCCCCTCATTGGGTCAATTGATATGATGGATTATAAAACATCATCCATGAATCAAAAGAAATTAGACTTGTCCTTGCTTCCCCAGTTAACTATTTCAATGATTCTTTGTAGATGGCTCATTGAAGGTTTATGATCCTATGGTGGTGGTAGTGGTGGAGCTTGTTCTTGTGGGCACTGTTTAGGCACATGCTACATCTTTATCTATGGCTTGGCCTCGTTCTTTGCTTCTTGTTCCTCACCAAGATCCTTTCTTGGTGCTATAGTTTTTAGGAGTTCTATGAAGGAGTTGTGTTGAGCCTTCCTAGGGATATCATTGGTGTATTCCAAGATTCCAGCACACTTGCACAACTTTCTAATTAAGCAGGTAAATGGAAGTGTTGGTCTCCTTGACTTCATTTCTTCAAATCGTTGTTGGATTTCAGTGAAGTAGTACTGGAAAAGATTGGCTACAAATTTCCCCATTAAAATAGCACTTCCCCTAGCCACATACATGGAAATTTGATTGAGCCCTTTCATGGGAAATAGGTGGTACATCCTAATCTTGAAGTAGTTTTTTCTTCTCCAGATTCATTTCATTGTATGACTTGTCCTCTTTACCATATGCTAGTCTTAGCCACAATATCTTTGTTTCAGGGTTAGATCTAATCCACAAGTAAGCAACCTTAGCCCCTTCATTAGGTAGGTTGAGAGCTATAGCAATTTCCTTAACTGAATAAGAGATGATCACCCCATAGATGTTAACAGTTGTGCCCTCGTCCTTATTATGCCAGAATTGATAAAATTCACCCAGGTACCATTCACCACTGTCTGACAAGATAGGCCATAATGGAAACACTTTGAGTTGTATCTGCACCACTTCTAAAGCAAACTCCACGAATGGACAAAAGTTTATTTCCACAATGACTGAGGGCCAATGGGGATTTTTTCAAGGTGGTGATAAGGTAGTTAGGGGACAACGTAAGATGTTGTTCCTATTCGGGGTTTGGTAGTTCTATTGCCTCTCTTTGAGCTAATTGCTCGATAGCATGAGCCTCTTGGTGAATACTGAATGACTGGGCCTCTTGTTCAACATGTTCCACCTATTTGCCTTGCTAACCATAGCTGCCACATGGGCACTTAGCAGCTCTTTGCAAGGGTTCACCCTAAGCACCTATCTTTGGGACCATCTACAATCAAGCAAAAACCAAGTGTTACCAAGGTTATGTTTGTTATCATCAATCGATTTTTGTCTTACTCATAACCTTAGTTCATTAAGTTCATAATGCATATGATTGCAAGATTAGGAAAATTTTTAAGAAAAAATCCTCAAAAATTGTTTATCTTCTTTTTATGACCCTTCACAATTGGTTCCTTTTTCATTATATGTGGAATATAATAATGGTTATGGCCCCATGGGTTGGAAAAATTGTATTTTTGGCATTTTTGTGAGTGATTTTTCATTATAACTCCTAAGGTTTTCAACATTCTTACCCTTATGACACCTTTTTGGAAATAGAAAATTGGTGCAAGTTTTGCATGCAAGCAACCTCCCATGATGAAGTTGAACACTCTGGGATTAGATGGATTTGAATGGCATGGAAATTAGAGTGTTAAAGAGCTAGATATTGCAAGTGGAAGATGGATGTGCAAAGCTCTAAGTTGTGAGAAAAAATTTCAGCAACTCCCCTAGTAGCAAATGATGGAAATGAAGTTCTGAGTATGGCAAGGATCATGTTTATATTGTTTTTGAGACCCAATGTCAGGTACTTGACATTGTGTATACAACATCAACTTAGACCTAACATTGGGTACATGACGTTGAGGTCCAAAAATTTACATTTTATGAACATGCAAACTAAAGCTCTGGGATTGGTTAGAAGGTTTGAAGTTAAGTTTATCATTCTGGATAAGTGAAAATTTATTTTGAGGCACCGAAAGTATGATAAGGTGAAGTTTTCAACATGAAAACCATCAGCATGAGTAAGAAAAAGGCTTTGAAAGCTTGATTATGGAATAGATTAATTTCATGATAAGGGAAACAATAAAATGTAATAATTTGAGTGCTTTGAAGGTGAAAAATGATGGGGACATGTTGAACAAGTACAAGTCATAAAAATTACACAAGTGAATCCTCCTCAAAGTAGGCTCGAGCCTATGATGCCCTTGTGTAACCACACTTATAATGTTTGTAGGCACTAAAGGGGTTGACTACAATGCATACCTATGAAACAAAACACACTTGTTGAAACCACCAAATTAAGTAATAACTCTATGTTACAAAAAACTACAAGTGATGAGCATTTAGACAACGAGATGAGATGGACCATAGAAGGGATCATAGAAATTGAGACATGAGGTGTTGTACCATGATCATGATAAAACCTTGTGTGTTATTAGTGCTTAAATAACCATGTGCCCCTCTTTCCAAGATTCAAACCAAGGCCACACCACATTTTAGTCACATCACATTGCTTCATCCTGTCAACAAACAATCATAAGACTAGTAGAGTTGCAAGGAGTAACATCACTTGGCATTGTGTCCAAGGGAGGAGCTTTTTTATGGCATACTTATTCTTTTTTTTTTTTGGTTTATGAGAAGCTACCAACCTTTAGGCATGGGTACATGTCTTTTCAGTGGGACCTGCAAAAGTTTATTTGGTGTCATTTTAGGGTACTCTTACTCCCATTTTNCTACAAAAGTTTATTTGGTGTCATTTTAGGGTACTCTTACTCCCATTTTTTGTTAGATCTACAAGGACATGGTTACAACCTTAGCAACATGATAGAACATATAGAAGTGGCCAAAAAGAATCCACAAATCCCCTTGATGTCACACCTGTTACATTTCACCTTGGTTCTACACTCTTCTGTCTAGACACAATGATTATGAAGTTATTTTTAGTTTGGATGATGGAGAAGATTATGATTATGACCAAGGCAAGAACCTCTTATTAATGGAATGGGTGGATGGATGTTGTGGTCTCAGTGTTTGAATAATTAGTCCCTTATGACTTGACAACATAGAGAAATCCTCACCTTAATGGGCAACATGATCAATCTATTCACAATTAAGATTACAAAAGAAAATGAAAACAACAACTATAAAAATAGGAAAAACTAGAATAAGAAATATGAAAATGACAAAAAATTGTAAAAAAAAAGGATGAAAAACACTTAGAAATCCTAAAGATTAGAATGGGGGGTAACCCCCATGACTAAGCATTTGACTATGGCTAGGATTAATAAGTGGTTGAAGAGGATTCATGCATGTAGGAAACATTGGAAACTATCCATACCCTAGCCACTAGGTGTCTAGTGGTGGTGTGGTGGCTAGGTAGAAAAATTGTTGGTCACACACTTTATTGTTATATGTGTGGTGGGTCAGGATATGAGGCATGTTAACATTACGGATGATTGGCCCATGATTGTACCCTTAATCATGATATGATATGCATGAATTTATTTATCTCTCCTCACTATTAGATTCATTTGTTGGATTTGGGATTGGATAAATGATGGATGGTAGCCTTTGTATATGGTCGGATGACGTTGGTGCAGGCAAAGAAGGTGGTGCATTAGATTGGCATTGTGTTGGCTTGGTTGATGTAGTGGGTTCACATGTGGGTTGCTTCAGCTTATGACCTTTTCTCTAGAAGGGATGTTTACTACATTGTCATTGGGGCCTACTAGTGTCAGCAAGTCTATGCACATTTGTAGCATAAGTGGCACTCATTTTTTGATATTGTGATGCTGAACCTTCCTAAGTTGCTAGTGGTGGTGTATAAGGAGATGAATTATGAGAATATCGAGGGTAGGTTGGATGGTAAGAGGTGTGAGGTTGTGAGCCTTTAGTGGATGTCATGCATTGATGGTAGTTAGAAGAGTGGTAGTGGTGATTTAAAGTAAGGATGTAGAGCTAGTTGGAGAAATAGGGTGTTGAACATAATATCCATGTAATTTTGGCTAATATGGTTGATTTGGTGGTGGCTTCCCCCACAAATGTAATTGTTTCCATTGTAGTTGATGACCATGTTGAGGCTAGTAATAAGTCCTATAGGATGGTACAATCGGTTATGGGACTATCTATAATTACCTTGTGGGAGAAGAAGTCTCCCGAGCATGTGCTTTTGCAGAAACTTCAGATTTCAGGCACCTACCCAATATTCCTATAGATGCAAAAATATGGGGAATTGGCCCTTCAAATGGGCATATATGCATAGGTTTCATTCATCATCTTTGTCAATGGTTGAGTCTTTAGCCTCACCTTCATCAGCCACTTTTCTCGTTTGCCGAAAAAAGTGTTCCTAGCTATTTCTTGGTGTTGTGTCCTCTATTTATTGTGATCACCTAGCTTGTGTTGCATGATCTTCTCCATGATCATCTCAATAAGAGTTGTGACATTTTCATTTATCCATTTGGACATCCTATTAAACTTTGCTTCTAGATCATCAATAGACTCCCTTATTGGCAAGGTTTGTTGTAGAATCACTTTATCAAGGGTAGTTTCATTCTCTTTACCATAGATCTAGATCTCCTTCTATTGAAGAGTTGGATCCCATTGATATTTCTCGACATTCTCCCATTTACATATTTCTCCTTCTTCTTTTGCCACATGCTGAATTAGCTCTTTGATCTAATGGACTTGGAACTCGTATGATTGCCCTGGGGCATACATCCTAAGGGTCACCCTTAGTTCATTACGAAGCCCATCTATGATGTGGTAAAGTTGCCTTTCCTTAAAGAAACCATGGCCTAGGCATCTATTTAGTAGAGCTTAATATTTATCTAAGGCCATGTCCAAGAGTTCATGTTGTTCTTACTTCCACTCTTGGATCTGTCTCCTCAAATTGGACACTCTTGCATATATTTGGTATTTCTCGTTGAAAAGTTCCATCATTGTAGATGATCGTTAGATTGAATTTGGTCTCAAAAATCTATATCACATTTTGGCTCTATCAATTAGTATCCTATGAAAGAGCTTAAGCCTTTTCCACTTATTTTCCATGTTGTAGAACATACAGGAATCATGGAAGGCTTGAAAATGATTTTGTGGATCTAAATCATAGCCTCTTGAAAATTTAGGAAGATTATTCATGTTAAGCTTGGGTAACCGACTATTTTTGTGATGTATATGGGATATCTTTACTACCTTTGTGATATGCATTAGGCTCTTAGTGGCCAATAGGGATTCATTGTCATCAAAAAAATTGTGAGGGAAATGTATATCTTTATTTGTTTGATCATGATGATATTGTCTTTGACCTTTCCCATGGGTTTCATTTTAGTTTTTAGCCTGACCCTTCAATGGAGCTTTATCTCTATACCTTCGTTCATCTTCATTAGAACTAGACATTGAAGGAAAAGAGGAAGATGAGGAATTGGAAGTACTACCATGGCTTCTATGATGCTCTTTAGGGTCCATTGATTTATTGTTTCTAAGATTCAAGGAGGTCTCAGGCCTTGAGGCCTCCCTTTGTTCAGGACCTATGTCATCTCCTCCAAGATTTTCTACCTTAGGTGAATGTAGTCTTTGAGTGTCATCAGGGGGATCATGATCATAGGAAATCCCTACATACAATTGATCACTCCAATCTTCTTCATTATATATCTCATTAGTTCTCTAATTAATGTGTGCACTATACAATTCATAGTCATTTTCATGTGAGAGAGACATTGTTGTTGGTTTATGATGTGTGTGATTTAATACTTTAGGAAAGATATATCATTAATACCCTTTATAGCGATCGTATATGATATAACTAATCTAGATAATTAGCACCATCCCTAGCAATAATGGCAATGATGAGCGAAGGTACCCCTATGCTCAACCATGTGAGTCATAAGCATTCACATGTGATTTGGTCGAATTCCATGGATGGAACTAGATGTGGCATCTAGATCATTATGCTTCACTATCTTCCCACCTAGACTAGTGGTAACTTTTTCACATACGATTTAGTCCAAAGTGAGGCGTATGATGTTGTCTAATTTCTATGCTACTACTGATGATGATAAAAAGATGAATTAATTAAACTAATGAATAAAGAAAAACAAGATCTAAACTAGCCTATGTGTGATGGGTATCTTCACTTAATCATCCATACACCTCTTAGACTTTGTGAGATTACTTCTAGGATTGCCAAGCATATGTCACTAGTTATGCCAAACAATACACCTCTAGATTACCAAGTATTTACACTTAAGTGCTCATGATTAAGATGTACACATTCTGCTTAATAACAAGAATAGTAAATAGCAATAAATGGAAATATTTAACTAAAGAAAATAATTAATAATTAATAATTAAAAGAAATAGTAATCTAAGTGGATACTGCAATGATGGGAGTAATCTCAATCTTTATTGCTAGTCATGTAATGTGTCCAAGTGCATCAGACTCAAAGAAAGGTGTCGTATGATTACAAACATCACACTGCAAGCATGCATTGGAAATAACAAAATTCAAAAAGAAACTAAAAACTAAAACTATCTCTCTACTTCCTACATTCTACCCCTCTGAAAATTGTTTTATCTAAGTACCCAAGTGTCATATTTATAGGCAAAACCCAGATGAGGCAACGTTGGGTATCTGACATTGCTTATTGGCTCCGATGTTAGGTACATGATGTCGAGGACTTATAATGGTATCTCATCCCTCATCAACAATCATTATCTTTTGGGCCATTGTGTAGGAGGAATCTTCAGAAAATCTCACCAAAAGACACTCAAGTTACAAATTCTAGCACCCATGGAAAAAATTGAGCAAGAAAAAATTTATTCATATTGAAATCCAATAAAGTATCTAAGGTAAAATTATAAGCTAATTTTGGTCCAATCATTGTTTTTATCTTTGATGGGCCACGATATCGCATGGTCCGCGATATCGCATACGCGATATCGCAGTCCGCCGCTAGTTCTATAAATAAGAGGTGGCTCTCCCTTGTTTCATAACATAGAGTTAGATAGTAGCAAAAATCTAGTAGTTTGATCCCTCCAGAGATAGATTATATTCCAATGTATGCCCGTAGTGTGGTGAATGTAATTGTATAGCATCCTTTATTCGAGTGTGACGTACTTGGACACACACATGATCGGAAATAAAGATCGAGATTACTTCATCATTGCAGCATTCACTTTATTATTTTTTTTATTTACCGCTTTCCTAATTAGTCTCTCTCATCCTTAAACTCATGTTAAAACATGGAATGAGTATGACTTGATTACGAGCATTTAAGTGTGACTACTTGATAACCCAATAGCGTACCTAGGATCTGCGCTTCATAATCCTAGTGGTAGTCATGCACGAAGTTCAAGAGGTGTACGGATAATCAAGGAATGGATGCTCATTGCAATTAGGCTAGATTAGATTCTTTTACCCTTTCTCTCTTATCTTAGATAATATTACTTTCCATTGCCTTCAGGAGTAGCATTAGATTAGAAAACCCATCATACACCTCACTCTAGACTAAACCATACGTGACAATTATAATACTAGTCTAGGTGGGAAGACAACGAACTGCAACCTAAGGCTAATTGTCTAGGTCCCACAACTAGTCCGTCTACAGAGTTCGACCGGATTTCATGTGAGAACACTCGTATTCGTATGGTTGAGTGTAGGGGTACCTCACCACTCATCATTGGTACCATTTCCGGGGACGATGCTAGTTATCTAGATTAGTTATATCATACAAGGTCGCTGTAAAGGACTTAACGATATATCTTTTAGAAAAAATATAATTATTAAAATTCACACATAATTCACACATAACTTCATAACAATGCCTCTCCTACAAGATTACAATAATGCCACACTTAGTGAGGAAGTTCATTGGAGAACCAACGAACTATATGACGATGAAGATTGGAGTACACAACCTAAAGTGGGGGTTTCTTATAAACATGAATGAAAGGAATGTCATCCCAACACACAAAGACATAATTTACAAGATTACGATGAACCCCTACTAGCCACTACAAGCTTAATGCAAATACAAGAGGTTGTTCGAATCTCACATAGGCATCGTAAAGAGAGCCATCTACCTAAGATCGATTTAAATAACTTTCCTAAATTTTTAGGAGGCTATGACTTAGATCCGCATCAACATTTACAAGCCTTCTACAATGCTTGTATGTGGAACAACATTGATAATGGTTGGCAAAAACTTAAGCTCTTTCCTATGACACACGTTGGCCAAGCAAAAGTATGGTATAGATCGTTGAAACCAAATTCAATACGATGTTGGTCAACAATGGTAGAAGTATTTAATGAAAAATATCAAACCTACGCAAGAGTGTCAGCCTTGAGGAAACAAATCCAAGNAATCTCAAGGTGGAAACATCATCTTTGCCAACACAAAAAGCATTAGAAGAAGTTGAGGCAAAGATCAATAAGATGTTGAAATGGACGTACCAAAAGTGTGGAGAATTTATCAACAATATTGGAGATGGAGTTTTGACAACCCAAGAAGCAGGACAAAATAGTAGACATTCAGAAAGAAGGGATAAGAAAACTAAGAGCTCAACTGCCAATCATATGTATGAATGTAACATATGCTTGTACGATCACCCCAAGGGCCAATGCCCAATATTGTTACATTTACATTAGCATTAGGGAAATAGGTTACATCCAGAGTTCGTACAGAGATACTATGTTTGGTCACAGTGGCAAAAATCCCAATCATGGGGGAGACCACCCTTAGACTGGAGACACCCTTCATATCATCCGAATCCAAATGATTATCATGTTCAACATCCTGTTTCTCCAGCTGGGCCAACACACTTTATCTCACCATAGTACCGTTCTCCTCAATACTATCAACCATGCCTCCAACACAACCACCACCTTGTGCATCTTATACCCCTCCTAACTTTCAACATTCTCATCCTTTTCCTCCTTATAAATCGCCACCAATTGTTCCTAAGGTGCCTGCACCACAGCAACAACCCACAAATCTTACTTGTGCTAATACTACCAACAACAGTGAGAGGCCTCCTCAACATCCAAAGCGCCCCTTCTTTAACCTAAACCGTAAGAAGGGACAACACAATTCTGAGGCCACTACATCTTCCAACTCAGCACAAGTCCCACACTGTGGTGCAACCTTATCTTCAAATCCAACGCCTCATGTAACTTCATCAGGGCCACCAACTCACACTCCAACAATCATACAGCCCAATGAACATAAACATGGAGAGTGACAACTCGATCCTTGCATACCATCTTCCAGTCACAAACATCATAGTGGGTCAACTCGTTATCTGGGAACTACATTGTATAAATTGCCCCACTATGCTCATTATAATCAAGTGTGTGAACCCCGATGGGGTAAATATGACCAAGTCAGAATATTTCCAACATGCAAGGATCCTCATCTTCCATTTATTAATCCTTGCCATCCTCAACGAATTAGTTATGGGGGATATCCCCCATTTTAATAACAAGTAGGATTAATAAATATTTTTCATTTTCTTTAAATTTTTCAATTTTTTTTCCAATTATGTTTTATTTTTCAACTTCTTATTTTATCTTTTTGTCTTTTTAGTATTTTTGTCTTTTTACATTTTTTGTAAGTAATCTCGTCTATGAATAAATCTCTCATGTGGATCATTGGTTGAGGTGTGTTCTATGTTATTAAGTCATGAGTGATCAATTATTTGGAACAGTGAGCCCATTACACCCACTCATCCATTCTACAAATAAGAGGTTCTGTTCAAGGGTACAGTGATATTCTTGACATTTTTAAAACTTAAAATTAATCTTTGTGTTCATTGTACCCTGAATGAAGAAGGATGGACCAAGAGGAAATGATTAGGGTGTGTCATCAAGGGGACTTGTGGATTCTCTTTGGTGACATCTATGAGAGTTATCATGCAACGTGGTTGTACTAAGATCCTTGTAGATCTAATGAAAATGGGAGTAAGAGTAATCAAAAGGGCACCCAAAAATCCAATGTTGTGCTAGGGGGTCCCACTGGAAAGACATGCACCCATGCCTGAAGGTTGGCGACTTCCCTGGATCCAGTATTCAAAAAAAGAAAAAAAAAGAAAAAGGAAGTGCCAAAAAACAAAAATCACTCCTCCCTTGAACAAAATGCCAAGTGATTGTACACCTTGTTGTTATGGTACTCTCATAGTTGTTCATCATAGGATGAAACAATGTGATGTCACTGCTTAGAGGAATGGACTTGGTCTTGATCTTGGAACGACGGGTTAATGACACCTTAATCATGTTTTACATGCAGGATTCATTGTACCCTAGGCTAGTTACCTCATGTCCCAATCTCTATGATCCCTTTCTATAGTCCATCTCATCTCACTATTCATGTAGTTGTAGCTCGTGTCCTGTATAGCATAGAATTTTCATCTCATTCCAGTGATATTTACATGTGTGTGTTTTGTGGAGTTAGTGAGGATTACATTTAACCCTTCCAGTGCCCATGGACACTTTAAGTGTGGTTACACAAGGGCATTATAGGTTGAAACCTGCTTTGGGGAGGACCCACTTGTGTAATTTTTTGTAATTTTCACTTATGACATAACTCACACACACCATTTCTTACCCTTAGCATAATTCTTCATAACATTCTTTCCCTACTATTATCCCTCTAAATTTCAACGTTCCAATGTACCATTACATATCCTTTTTCCTACCACCCAAGGTTTTATTGATCAAATCCACACCCTTATCATTAATGGTG
>MNCI01036848.1:894805-913380 GCA_015680685.1 Gnetum montanum
TCATAGGACTCATTATTACATACTTTCAGGCACTATCACACATGATAACATGAGATCACTAATAAAGGTAAGTAGTAAGGTATAACTTGACTTCAAAAACAACCTTACTATCGCTTGACCCGTGTGATTGTAGATGGCCCCGAAATGTGGACAACAGGAAGGTCCTACTCAAGGTGGAATGAAACAATCTCAGAAGGGTGGAAGATAAGGTCCTACCGGACAACATGTAGAATAGGAGGAGCAATCATTCAGCATTCATCAAGATAAACCTCCTACTGGATGGTCCAGGTAGGCAGAAGGAGGAGCTGCTGCAGGGCTTGAACCGGGACAACAACTCACGTTGCCCCAAGATTGTGTTCAGGCTATCCATGAGAAGTCCACATTCACTGTGGTGATTGTGGAGTTGAACTTTGAATCATTTGCAGAGTTCACTCCTGAGGCCTATCCTCTCTGAAAGTGGTGCTTGGTACCTAGGAGAGATGTAGCAATTTTGGCACAATAGGGAGCAAGGCACCACTGTTAATATTTGACAGTTAACTTCTCTGCACAGGCCAGTTCAGAAGTGTTAAACCTTTCGAATACAGGGCCCCAAGTTGCTCGGTTATCCACCCGTTTAGACCCCGATGTGCAAAAGGATTGGTTGGAGAAGGCTTATGGTAGAGATAAAGCATTTGGTGAATTAACAATGGAAGAGAGGATTTACTTTAAAATTGGAACATATCACCTCTTCCACACAAAAGGCTTAAAAAGGATATTGACATATGTGGCTAGAGGATGTGCAGTGTTGATGGGAAAGGTTAATGCTAACCTACCCCATCTATATTTGACAGAGATCCTAAGGCAGTTCGAGGAATGAAAGATAGGGAAGATGGCATTGCCTTTTCCTTGTCTCATCAGAAAGCTTTACCGATATGCTAGTATTCGGGGGTACACCAATGACGTCCTTTGGAAGGCCCAGACTGCTTCATATGCTGAATTGCTAAAGGTGCCAGCTCTAAGAAAAAGCACTGGTGAGGAGCTGGGACTAGAATAAGAAGAAAAACAAATGGTTTGACCCAGTCAACCTCTATCCATAGGTCCCATCTAACAACAAGAAGCAGGGCCTAGCACAAGCTAGGATCAGCCACCACCACCGCAAGACTACAGACCGTCGATGAGCCATCTTAGGGCCATCGCTAAGATGGTCAGTTGGGGAAGTCGTGATGACGCAAACCTCTTCCACATCATCGATGATGCCAGGTAACCTACTATTTCATTGGATCACATAAGGGGTGAAGTCTCCATTCACACAGGAGGAGGGGAAAGTAGATGGTCACAACAGATTTCAGGAAACACAGCATCCTTCTAGGTGTAATTAGAGATTGGTGAAGGGGCCACAGTGGTGTTCATGCAACACCAGAATGCCACGGGAGCTACAGAAGTGGTCGCTAATCACATCAAAGAATCCTTCAATGTACCTGTTGTGCCACCGGCAAATCTCACAGGAGCACGAGATGCTCAAACTCTAGCTGGAACCTTAATGACTCCTACAGAACATGAGGATGTGCTTGATTGATTGCTTCAAACAAGATAGGTAATGACGTCCCTATTTGGCATCCCTTAGGATGTTATGACAATTCAGTCAGACCTCATTTCCACAAAAGGAAAGTTGATCTTATCCAAAATGAGGGTCGAGCATGCTGAGGCTAAAGTGCAGAAACTACAAGAGCAGCTCATGGCCTTATAAGTAGCATAGCGGGACCCTCTGCAATTTGTTCTCACAAACCAGCTAGAAAATTTTAGAATGGAGTAACTAACCAAATTAATATTAGAGAATAAAAGGGTGATCGATGAGAAAGAGAAAGTTTTTTGGGATGCTTCCGCAGCATAGGCGTAAACCCATGCGCATCTTAAGGTACTCAAGGCCTTACAAGAAGAAAACAAGCAGTTGGTTGCAAACAACCTTCATTTGACCACTGTAGAAAAGAAAAAGAATGTTCTCAATGAACACTTTCATCAATTATGAGAACAATTCATCTGGGTTAACTGAGACATGAGCCATTTAGCCAGAGAAAATCGAACCCTCTCTATGGAGGAGGTATGCATCATTCGTCAAAAGTCAACGATTGAGATAAGCGCATGGAAAAATGAGGCTAAACGACATGAGAAGCTGAAGGAGCACTACCGCGATCAGGTGGGGATGTATAAAAAAATCCTTGAAAAGGATATCCATATGGTCAAGGCCCAAATCAACACTATCAATGCTCAACACACTAATTGGTAGGCCATATTGGACACATATGCCTTTGCCCACCAAGCGGAAGTTAAGAACCGGGACCTGCAAATTTAGGACTTGATACAGTACATGGAGTTGGAAAATCTAAGATATGCCAACCTTGCCATGTTAACATCAGGGCGCCCAAGGTCAGAGCTCAAGTAGCAGGTAGCTTCCACTCACATCAAATACAAAGCAAAATTTGTAGAACAAAAGAAGCTGTTAGAAAAACTAGATGTTGCAAATTCTAAACATGAGGTGGTGAGAGCCAACTACCAGGGACAGAAAGATGTCGCAACCAACTTAGCTCAATGGCTAACAGATCTCCCTTATTTCATAACATAGATTTAGACAGTAGCAAAAATTTGGCAATTTGATCCCTCCAGAGATAGATTATTTTCCAATGTATGCCCGCAGTGTGGTGAATGTAATTGTACGACATCCTTTATTCGAGTGTGACGTACTTGGACATGCACATGACTGGAAATAAAAATCAAGATTACTTCATCATTGCAGCATTCACTTTGTTATTTATTTATTTATTTGTTATTTACTACTTTCCTAATTAGTCTCTCTCACCCTTAAACTCATGTTAAAACGTAGAATGAGTACAACTTGATTATGAGCATTTAAGTGTGACTACTTGGTAACCCAGTAGCATACCTAGGATCTACACTTGGTAATCCTAGTGGTAGTCATGCACGAAGTCCAAGATGTGTACAGATAATCAAGGAATGGATGCTCATCGTAATTAGGCTAGATTAGATTCTTTTACCCTTTCTCTCTTAGCTTAGATAATATTACTTTCCATTGCCTTCAGGAGTAGTATTAGATTAGAAAACCCATCATACACCTCACTCTAGACTAAACCATACGTGACAATTATAATACTAGTCCAGGTGGGAAGACAGCGAACTATGACCTAAGGCTAGCTATCTAGGTGCCATAACTAGCCTGTCTGCGGAGTTTGACCAGATTGCACGTGAGAACGCTCGTATTTGTATGGTTGAGTGTAGGGGTACCTCGCCACTCATCAATCTTTTACCTCAAGTTAGCCTTTATTGGTTTAAGAACTTAAATTAACATGGTTTTATCAAATTGCTTTATGAACATTGTGTTAAGGATATGATTGATTGTGCCTAATATTTTAATATTCTTTTAGCATGCTAAGATTATACCAGCTTGACTATATTTATATACATTGAATCTAAGGTCTTCAAACTAAAATGTATTGTCTCTCTCTCCTTGGTAATGAAATCTACTTATAGTATCTTTTTTATGATGTCCAAAATGGAGAGAATATGTTATTCATAAGATCTGTGTATTGGATATTTAGTGAAGATTATTTATTAAGACTTTGATTTTATTATGGATATAGTTTTCATAATCATAATTCTGATTCATAAGATCTATATATTGGATATATAGTAACAACTAATTGTTAAGACTTGGCTTTTATTATGGATATAGTCTTCATAATTAGAAAATCTTGGCCTATACAGTAAATAGTGATTTTGTTACAAATGACTTATGGTTCATTATTTTAGAGATAGGATATTTGATCTTCCATGCTCAACCTTTGGCCCTAATGGCAATATTATAGATTCACATTTGAAAGAATTTAATTATGTCCCTTTATGTTTAATAGATTATGTAATATGCTTTATAAATATGGATAGCTCCTTATAGAATTATTTTTTCATCCCTATGGAATCTTTACTAAAGTATATGTGCTTGTCAATGGCTATTCATCTCTTTATCATCACTAGCTATATATTTACAAAATAAAGTTATGCTTTAATTGCTATTATTTTCTTAAGTTTTGAACATCACCAAAAAGGAAAATATTGTTAACCTTTTGGTATGTCAAAACCTTAGAAAATGGAGAATGTAAAATGTGTTTGTATGATCTTGTGTTGTAGGGCTAAGGAAAAACATGAAAAGAACACAATCGTGAGTTTCAAAGTGACAAGATGAGATTGAGACAATGACACTTGAATTACCAAAATAAGAGTTGAGTTGTCAAGACAAGAGCTAGGATAACAAGATGAGAGCTAGAATGATAAAACAAGAGCTGGGATGACAAAATGAGAGCTAGGATGTTGATCTAAAATGACACAAAATATCAATTAAAAAATGAAGTCTACAACCCAAAAGCAGGAGTTTCTTAGATTTGCTAAGACATCCCAAATGTTAGAGGAATGTTCAAGACTTCAAAGTGTAGTTGTGAGACAGATGTCTCAAATTGACAACAGACATTCCAATTACTGCTAGGATGTCCCAAGTGAGACATCCCAATTTTCAATGGGATGTTCCACCTAATTGTATATTATTTTCAAAAAGACATATCAAGCTTGAATTGGACATTCCAACTAGCCATTACACAAATTTCGAGAAGGGTTTGAAAAGAAAAAGGCTATAAAACAAAGTGGAATTCTTAGGAAATGAACTAGCATTGTTCATTAATATATCTATAATTATCTACAATAAGTAAATAGGCTTTTTTCTTCATTGTTTGCATTATTTGTGAATTATTTTAAATTGTTGTATGTGTACCTAAGTGCAAGAAATTTGTAAATTGAGTTACAATCTCTCCTTGATTCTTTTTCTCTACTTATAGCCCTGTAAGTTTAATGTGCTTCTTGCGAGAAGACATCTTGTAAGCTTATTGGAACCTTATGGGGTTGAGTGTGTTTCAAGCATGAAAACACTCTAAGCAAAGCTTACATCTTTGTAAAGGTTTTGGAATCCTTCAAATCGCATTTTGAGCTTATTAGAACCTTGTAGGGTTAAGTTTGTTTGCAATGAAAAAATACTCCGAGCAAAGCTCAAACATTGTAAAGGTTGTGATGCCCTTTAAACCACTTTTTTAAGGAACAAAGTTTAGAAATATGCAAGGATTCTACCCTTCAAGTGTGAATGTATCCAAGTTAGAGAACCATGTAAATTTGTTTACAAGTTTGGTTGTCTTGGTTGTTCGAATTGGGAAACTTATTAGATCTCCCTTCTAAGTTCTCAGTCCTCAAAAACAACCTCCCTTATTTCTATCCTAGTTAGAGATCTATTGAGAAACTCATCATCTTTAGGGAAGATCATCCAATCAATCATAGGTTAGAGGGGAGAGGAATTAACCTTCCTATTAGTCTAATAGAAATAACTTAAATAGTTTGGAATAGTCTAAATATCTAATTATGAATTTAGAAAAAAAATATCATCTTCTATTTTATGAAAATATGTTGATATTTGATTATACACTTTTATTCACTTTTCTTTAAATCTTTGCTTCAAGTAGATTTCTTTCTCATGTGTAAGGCATTGAACCTATTTTTTTGCTTCAAGAAGCTCATCCATTATCTCTTCCCAACTAGGAAGGAAATTCACCTACTTTTGTATGTTTGTAATTCTATCCACCACTCCTTTCATGGCCATAGCCTAAAATTACTTCTAGACTTTCCTATAGAATTATTTGAAGTTTCCTAGGTGAGTTTATATGCCTTTGTGATCATTGTCAAGTGTTTGATGTTATTAAATCTAAGCAATATCCTCTTTGAATTCCTTCTATTTAAGCTAGAAAAATTTAAATTTGAAACATGACATTAGAATAACTCTCTATCTCCATTCATAAATGATGGACTAGTGATCAAAGAATAGCCACGGGAGGGCCTTGCCAATGGGCTAGTGGATAATGCAAATTGATCTAGGAACTAGGAAGAGCCTTAAATATGAAGCAGAGTAACATCCCTGACTAGGTCTCTTCAAAGTAAAGTAGCATAGTTGCATAAATAGCTCGATCAAATCACCTTCAGTTTCTAGCTATTAAAACAATTTGGGATCCATGTTGTGAGTAGAGATGATATATCTCTTTTCCTTTCTTCAAGTGAGATTCTAGTCTCGACAAATGATCCAATCTTTCTCTAATCAATATTGATAATTTCTTATTTAAATTCACTTCTTTTATCATGGCACATCAAGCCATAAAAATCTAGGATTTTCATCCCTTCCCTAATAATGTTAACCATGTTGAAGGATGTAATTGATTTCCTAAATAATAAACATTCCCTACCTAGGCATGTTAAACTACCAGTAAAACCATTTTTGGGAAGGTATCTCTTAATCAACCTATACAGTAGTTCCAAGGAAAGCTTTCAATCTTAATCTCTTACAAAACTATGATATCCACTCTATGATGAAAAGGAATAAATCTGAAAAAATGGATTTTATCCAAACTCCATAAATTGGCACAGTTTTAAGAAAGAACAATCATGATTTGGCAAGAAGTAAAGAGAAGATACTTGTATAATCAACTTACATGCTATGATCAAGATCTGAGGTATTACCTATTTTGATGAAGTCTGTAATGGCATAGTCTACCTAACTCTTAAGATGTTCATCTAATGTACTCTACTTTCCATCTCCAATATTCTAATGTATCCCTTTCCATCTACTATCCAAAGACGTAAGTCATCCTAGATCCTTTCCTTCTACCAAATCCATCCCTAGTGAATATTATGAAAGGTTTTTAAACTTTAGGCTATGGTTTTATAGTCTCTTCCTTTGTTGTTTCTAGCCCTTCATTGGGGCCTCCATCCTTCAAATTCTACTACATCTTTATAAAGACTTACCATGAGCTCTGACTATTTTTGGGCTTTCTTTTTTTTCTTAGTTACCATTTTCCCATTTCTCATTTGCTTCATCTACAGTGGTCATGCATTTGGAATTTGCAATCACCTGTGAACTGAGGATTTCAAGCCTTTTCTCAACACCAAATTCCATCTCCTCTAGAGGCAAAGTGCACATTAGAACATCGTTCTTCTTATGGTTAGACATCATATCAACTTGACTTTGCATGTGATTTGGAGGAGGATGTGGGTGACCATGAAGTTATTCTAATAGGTCTAATGATGAGGTAGATTATGACACTACTTTCACCATGGTTGGTCTATGCATTCTAGGGCTTAACAATAAGATGTAGCTAAAATTTAGATGATTTCCAATGAACAAAGGTTGAAAAAATTTCTTGTCCAATCCTTCTAGCATAACATGTGAAAGAACCTTAGAATCTTCTAGTATCCTCACATACATACATGCCAAGGATCTAGGAACCCCATTGGTTACTTAAGGATCAATCATTAAAAGCTTAACAAAGATTTTAGTTATTTTCCTTTGAACATTCTTTGACCAAAACTTAATGGGTAAGTGAGAGAGACATACCTAGAACACAAGACAATGCTTAGTTTAAATTTACTCATCAATCTTCTTTTAGGTTGGCAAGAGGCTAAAGATTCACTTGTTAACCTACATGATTAATCAGCTGATTCTCCAAGCTTGTGTTATGTCTACCAATTCCATGATTTTTTTCCTCTAGAAAATTTAAGAGCACAACATTGTTGTGAAATGGAGTAATTTGAATCAAGACTCCCAGCTAGCCTTAAAGGGCCTAAGCCTACAAGTTTCACAAGATTATCATGTATTTATTAAATCTACCAACTAGGGTAAAATGAAACCTTTGACCTTCTGCTTCAAGAACATTCCTAGAGATGTAAATCCTAAGTCTTTTTATACCATTGATTTAATGAAAGTATGCTTTCCTGCACTTGTCCTTTGACTCTATCTTGAATCATGTCTAGCCCAAGAGCATATACATGAATGAGATTTTTTTCTATCTACCTCTCATCCAAAAATTTGCAACCTAACACTCCAACTATGTTAGCATCATCATTTGCCTTGTTCACCAACTTTGACATAATATCCTCTGCAAGCACTAACTAACATAATCCAAAACCCTACTCCTTCTGCAACCCATTGAATCCTAGATCTAGAAGATCTTCCATAGCATCCCTTATTTTGATTAAAAAAATTATTAACAAAAGTCTAAATGTAAATTTATGGATGAGTAATGGAACTAATACTAAATTAACCAAGTTGTGTACTTAATAAACTAATTTTTTTATAGAAGTCTATGATATCCTATGATATCATAGATATGATATTGTAGCTTAAAATACAATGTCGTAGATGTGATGTAGTGGATCATGGTCATACCTATAAATGTGAGCCCAATGTCATGTCAAACTTACTTCTTGGTTAAAACCTTAGGAATTTTTTTTTTGTGATTCTAGAGTTAATTATGAGTGCCTACAATATGGTGACTAATCATTTACAAGCATCTTTAGTCAAATAGAGTGCTCCTAAACATATTCCATGTCTTGTAATAAAGATCAAGATTATTTTTTACCATTATAGCATCTCACATCACATAGACTTACTTTTCATGTTAGTTATATTTACATTATCATTTACATTTCCAATGTCTATTAGTTTTATAGCAGAATGAGTACAATTAGTTTCGAGTCCTAACATGTAATCATTTAGTAACTTGGTAGTAGCTTTGATTAATTCACTTAGTAGTAAGCTTTCTTGGTAATCCTAGTGGTAGTTATACTAGTCTAGGACATGTATGGTAGACCAAGAATAGATGCTTATCACCTTTAGACTAGCTTAGCATTACATTTCCATTAGATCTTAGAAAATATACATTCTACTTATTTCGATATGTTTCACCATATGAGCCCACTATCATGTTAAATCTACCTTTTGGTCAAACCCTTAGCAAAACTCTTACATATTGTTTTTATGATTCTATAGTTAATTGTGAGTGCTTGCAATGTGTTGACTAATAATTATCTAGTATCTCTATTTAAGTAGAGTATACCTAGATGTATTCCATATCCTACAATAAAGATAAAAATTATTCTTTGCCAATAGAGCATCTTACCTAGCATAGATTTACTTTTCATGTTATTTACATTTACATTGTAATTTACATTTCTAATGTCCATTAGTTATTTGGTGGAATGAGTATGCCTTGTTTTGAAAGCTCTAATATGTAATCGTCTAGTAACCTGGTAGTAGCTTTGCTTGATTTGATTAGTAGCAAAGTTGCTTGGTAATCCTAGTGGTAGTTATACCAACCCAAGGTGTCTACAATATACCAAGAACATATGCTTATTGTCATTAGGCTAGCTTAGCATTAAATTTCCATTTTATCTTAGAAAATAGACATTCTACTTCTTTGATATGTTCCACCATATGAGTTCATTATCTTGTCAAACTTACTTTTTGGTTAAATCCTTAGCAAAATTTTTACATTTTACTTTCATAATTCTAGAATTAATTATAAATGCCCACAATGTGGTGGCTAATAATTGTCCAACATCTTTTTTTGAATGAAGTACATATTTCATGTCTTGCAATAAAGATTGAGATTATTCTTTGTCATTATTACTTCTCACTTAGAATAAATTTACATTTCATGTTATTTACAATTACATTGTTATTTATATTTTCAATTTTTGTTAGTTATTTGACAAAATGAATATGATTGATTTCAAGCACTAACATGGAATTCTTTAGTAATGTGATAGTAGCTTTGCTTAATTCACTTAGTAGGAAAGTTGTGTAGTAATCATCATGGTGGTTATACTAGGCCAAGGTATGTATAGTAGGTCAAGAAACGATGCTTATCATCATTAGGCTAGCTTAGCATTACATTTTCATCATATACATTCTACTCATTTCAATATGTTTCACCATAGCATTTTAAGATTCATTCAATCGTATATCTCACTAAGACTTAAACCATACACTTTCAACTTGTTAACTCTAAGTGGGAAAACAATAATCACACACTTGTCATATGCTAATATAAACATATTTTCCCATCTACAAATTATAATATGATCACATGTGTATGATTGTGACTTGTATGGTTATGTGCTAGGAAATCTTGCTACTCATCAGTACTCATGTCAATAATTAATAAAATGATTCACACTTAAAATTGAGAGAATGTGTTAGTTTCCAATTGTTTGATATTGTTGGTTTGGTGGTGGGGAAGAAGAATAAATATTTATCTTACATTTTGTTGATTATTTATTTATGATTTATTTACTTATTGTTTGTTAAATTTAGTATCCCAACATATTTGTGTAGGATGTATATCCATGTGCTTTGGCTCCTAGCTCCACAATACTTGTCTTCGAGTCAAATAGAGAGTATTTATGATTTATTTCCCATTATGTCATGATAGATTGACTTATCTTATTTTCTAAGTGCAGCTAAATTATCAATAGGTTTTATTGGTATAGCCTAAAGATTAGAAGCTTAGACTAGGATGTTGGATATTTAATAAAATTTCTTGGTGTATTTATTATATTATTTTGTACAATGTAAATGATTTAAATTTATTTATACCTTTTTGATGAGTGGTGGAGTAATCCAACACCAAACCATACAAGCCACAGGTGTTCATGCATGACCAAATCATAATCTGTGGACAAGGCAATGTGATTATAAGTTTCGAATCATTGTCTTCCCATGTAAGTTAGTGAAATCTATAGGTATGGTTTAACTCACTATGAGGTGTATGATAACTGATGTTGTGTAGGCCATATTACTCCTAGTAAACATAGTGAAAGGATAATAGTTTCTAAGTCTAAGTAAATAGTAAATGAATCGAATCTAGCCTAGTGTGATGAGTATCTAGTCCTGAACTTCCATACATACCTTAGGCTTCATGCAACCACTACTGGGATTACCAAGTACTTTGCTACTGAGTGAACCAAGAGATAGTACTACTGGGTTAACAAGTAATCACACTTAAGTTATTAAGATCAGTCGTGAAACACAACTAATTTTGGCCTAGCACTTTTAGACAAGAATCAAGCTAAGTCATGCTGCTGCCCAACATGAGTACAGCGTGACCAAACTTGGAGGCCTCCGAAACAACCCTCGATGGACCATGATTCAACAGGTAAGGTTCCCCTAGGGCCCATAGGCGAATGCACCAACTTCCAGCATCCAGAATCAAAAGTTTCAGGTTCAAAATGTTTGGTTTTGGCTAAGTACACTTTGGTTACTTTTTCAGATGCTGCATAGCATAAGGATCAGCTTCACCAACTTTTGGAGCCTTGAAATTGAGTTCAAATAGGCCAAAATCGAGCACAAGGACCCCCCATGACCTTCACTAAGGTCCCCAGTAGCTCCCAGCCTCCAAAAAATTAAGATTTGGGCCTCAAATGTGCCATTTTGACTTGGTGACGCTAGGGTTATTTTTTCAGACGCTGCACAGCGTAAGGATCAGCGTCACCAATTTTTAGAGCCCCAAAACTGAGCCAAAATGACTTGATTTTAACGGTGTAAGTCATCCTCAAGGTCCACTATTGATAACTATGGGTCCCAGCCTTCAGAAATTCCAGATTTCAGCCCAAAATTGCACGTTTTGGAGGTCACACTACAAGTCACGCTGGATGCTAGACAAGCAAGGCGGTGTTAATCCTTCTTGATTTTCTTTTTCAAGAAATCTGTAAAATGGAAAAGGGATATGAAAGCCCATGCAAAATCAGGCCAAATATTTAGCAAAAAAAAAAGAAATATAATTTTTCCAAGTGGGCTAGAGTTGAAGCTAATCTTTTTAAAATTTTAAATTTTTTTTTATCGCTTGAGGGCTTGTATTTCTAATTTGTATTTTTTTTATGGGCTTGAATGATCCACAAATTGTAAAATACATTGAGCCTGGTCAAAGAAAACCCTAGCCAAACTCTAGCTAAACCCTAGCCCAACCCTATAAATACCCTATCAATTCACACAAACTAGAGGGAGGCAAAAAAGGACAAGAAGAGAAGCAAAAGCAAAAGCAGCAAGAGAGAAGGGAGAGGAAGAGGCAAAGATTGGAGAGATTGGAAAGTCTGAAGGAGGACAGAACTTGCAATCCTTGGGCGCTCGGCACATCTGATTTTTAGCTTCCAAATTCTTCTCACGTTCATCCCATTTCATTGTCCCATCATCGTGCCATATCTTTCCGGGGCTAGGCATCTGACTTGCCATTCACACTTGTGCAACTACGCTTTGACCAGTGCACATTTTTTTAAAAACAATATAATACAGTTTCATTATTGCCTCCCATTTACATTGTTTAGTTCTATTTACACTTTACGAATATAACTTTGTTTATGCTTCATTCATAATTCAGTATGCTTTATTTACATTTCGTATTGCCATTTGCATCCCATTTACATACCGTTTACGATAACCCCAGCGCTAGACGTAGCTTACGCTCAGGGAAGTCCTTGGTTGATTTGCGTGCAGACCATCCAAGGCACTCTGCCTTCGTTTACTTTTCCAGCTTGCCCTTGGGCGAAGGCAGGGTCAGTTGTGGCTGCCCAACGATCTCTCGGTGTTTGTTTCCCTTCCAGCCTTACACCGACGATTTAGGTCAGTACAGTTTTTGGTGCTAGAAGGAGGGCCACTTTCTTATTATTGATTAAAACCTCACTACCTATCAAAACTCATCCATCTTGCCCATTTGAGTCTCTTCATCCCTGTTGATCACACTAAGCTTGTGTCACCCCACGCTACAACTTCTTACAATCCAACTCCATTCGTCTATCCCAATCCATTCAAATTTATCATGGAATCTTCCCAAGTCAACCCAGTAACACTACCAATTGCTTCAAACCCTATGACTGCTACGAAATATATAACCGTTATTGAACACATAAATCCTCAAGGCCCTACACGCCAATCCCTCAGGCTACAAGGCAAAGGCCCTATTCACGCAACTCTTACACCCGAACAATATAATTTTATCTGTGTTAAGATCCAAGCCAACCTGCCCATTGATCGTATAGAGAGGGAAGCTAAGCGAGAATATGAATTCATCCATAAAGAAGGATGTGAGTTTATCCCTTCAGCTTTTGACATAATCCCACTATATGAAAACCATCATAAACTCATACCCCAACTTCTTATGACTAGAAGTCAAGCCTTACAACTACCTCCCATAGAGCCTCAAGATGAAGAAGATGACTTTGTAGCCCAATCTGAACATGGAGAATCATACCATACTGTTAGCCCCCATGCCCACACAAACCTATTATCCCATCCTTTCCTAGAAGAAACTATGTTTCCTTCTTCATCGCCAAACATTCAAGCACCTGTTTCCCATTCCATCCCTACCTTCTCCGTGCTCAATAACATTCACTCTGATGCATCCACTTCCATCATTCCTCCACCAGTGCAGTCCCAACAACTCCCCTAAACCAACGCAGGGTCAATCCTCCAACCTCAAGTAATCGAAATACCATCAGTCATACCAGCTTCCACATCCACCCATTACATACCCCAGATGCAAATTCATAGGGCACCATTAATTACTCCTTCCCAACATATTCAAAGTGTTGCCTCACAACATGTGGTTGGGCAATGGGTTCCACCAGTAGTCTCAGTCCCAAATACCATCCCACCACAATAAATGTTAGCCCAACAACCTGCTTTTCCACAAACAATGCAACAGTTAAACCATTATCATCCACAATCAACTCAATCCATTGGTTTGCCTACTGCCCAAGAATGGGCAGACACACAAAAAATGATGCACTCGTTGGCAGAAGAATTAAAACGCCTTAAAACTTTCAACAATAAGGAAGTCAAGGTACTAGATTTCTATTAAGATGACCCAATTGACCCCTCAGTTCCACCCTTGACCTTGCCAAAAGGAGTCTCATTACCTCAACTGACCAAGTACAATGGAGAAGGGGACCCAAATGCCCACCTAGTGACATTTAGAACCGAAAGCCTTTTACTTCAAGCATGGCCCCATGTAATCTTGCGAGTGTTTGCAATGTTCTTAACCGGAAAAGCCTTAGACTGGTACTGATCTTTACCCCGTAGCTCCATATCTTCTTTAGAGAATTTGTTGCATCAGTTTGTCACCCGTTTCAAGTACAACTTAAAACCTGAAGCCACATTAGATAGCTTGATTCAAATTAAACAAGCGCCTTTAGAGCTAGCACAGAAATTTATCCAAAGGTGGAGTGCAACCTTAAACGAGCTTCACGAACCTATCCCTGAAACATATTTACTCACTATCCTCAAATCAGTGGTGAATGACTTTATTAAGTCAAAAATTTACTACCTGAAAGCCCACACATTGAGCCAAGCATTCGTACAAATAAAAGACATAGAAGAAGCAGCACAAACAAGTAATGACCCAGCCTACTCAGCCTTTAGGAGCCAACACAAGAGGAAAGATAAATCCAAGACAACGGTAGCAGCAGTGGCTTAGGGAAAACAACCCACTATCCCAAACAACTATGAAAGAACAGCACCCACTCATACACCTGAAAGTTCCTCAAATAGAAACAACAACATAGGTCATGCACGTACCTTCGAAAGGAAAGACCCTACTCAATACACACCATTTCCTATGAAGCCTTCACAACTACTTGATCAACTTCTAAAGGCTGGGCTAATTCAACACAAACAAATGTCTCCTGTGGCCTCACAAAGACATGATCGCTTTTGCGAATTGGCCAAAAATCCAGCCTTAGCAACATCCAACAAACCTCCCATTCCAAAAGGCTTTAAGTTGGATAGGTTTTGTGAATATCATCAACGATGTGGTCATGGGACCGATTATTGCTTTGCGTTGAAACAAGACATACAATGTGAAACACTGTGAAAATTGCGAGTCGACCTCAGGCAAAGATTCGCAATTCAGGCAAGGGCGCATGTCAGAATTCCAGAAGGAAGAATAAGACAGGGCAATGCCAAGAGGCGCATAGCATCAAGTCTCCAACTTCCTGTGCAGATTTCTAATCTTATCATGTTTTCTCTATTTATGCTATACCACACAACGTAGCATAATGGCGCTTAGCGTGATTCTGTTTAAACATAGTCAAGCATCAGAAGGCTAGTTACTTCGGCATAAGGAGAGGCTTGAGCAGCGCAATATGCGACTTCTCGTGTATTTTTCTAAGTCTTTTGTTCAAGGCCAGGTTTATGCTCTGTTATGCACGACAGCGTAATAAGCTCCAAAACAGTCAAAGGCAGAGTCTAAGAAAGTGCGATTGCTCATCATACGTTCATCATGCAATGTAGCGTATCACAGCGTATTGCGTCGCCGAGCTAGACATAGTTTACGCTTCATTACGCACGGCTGCGTAAGCGAGCGTAAAATAACTTGACTCCATTGTTTCCATGTTATAATACGCTCGTGTACGCAATGCAGCGTGAATGAGCGTAATATAACTCAAAGACAGTTGAAACATGCCCGACGTGCATTTGTTCCTTACACGCACAATACGCAAATGAGCGTATTGTGCGTAGTCATGAAGTTTGACGCAATAATGGTCAAGCCAACAGTACCCGAAACATTCGGGACACACGTCATCAGGGTTGCGCCTTTTCACAGGACGTCGCAACCTATAAATACCCCAGTTGACAAAGAAACAGGGGCTGGCAAAATCAAAGAAGCAAAGGCATTTTTCTAAGCACTGGAGCACTTATCACTTTTGAGCAGAGATACAGAGAGCAGCGCTTTGGCAATTGTTGATAGCATCACCTTCCGGCAGAAACAAAGCATAGTTCGCTTTGAGCACCGGCAATAGGAGTAATCGTTCTGCTGGGGAAGACTCTATTGGTCAGAAACAGTTGATTGGTAGACGTCAGAGCTTGACCTTCCTTGCATCCCGGCTTTAACCCACAAGGTAGATCAGACTTCTGTTTGGACAGTTTTCTTGTTGTTTTGTGCTTGCTTCGCATCAAGTGATCGGCGTCTCCCCAGTGTAACGAGATATATAAAATATACATCTTTCAAGTCAAAGCGCAGATCTTGAAACTACGTGTTTTTTCTTGTTTTAGCCTCTTCTTATCGTATTTAGCGTTATCATCGTTACAATTTATCTACGTCGTTTTCCCCTCATTTTGCGATTTCTCGAATCAGATCATTCCACGAGATATTCATCAGTTTACTGATTAGTAAGTCCCTGTCTGATCGACAAGACCGTTCAGGGCACTGCGGATTCATCTTTCCAGCATAGCCCTCGCACGGATCTGTGGTTAAAATTGTGTACACGGAATTTGTTCGGTATTTTCCAACTGCCGACGTTTTCCGTCATTACACAATGCATGATAGATGGGGGTGAAGTGGTATTCGACGAGACAAATCCAGTAAGACCCCAAAACCAATCCATGGGGGTCTACAAAGATCCTCTCAATACCAAAACCAACGATGCCCCATATGTGATTAATACTATCCATATGGAAAATAGACAAGACGTTCCGTGAAGACCTTTTGTGACTCAAAGGCCTTCAGAAAACACACCTACCCCAACATCTCCTCAAACCCCTTTTACCACGCGCACGTCCCCCACACCATCAAAACCATTCATCATCTGCATACCTCCTTCGATTTCCACCACAACAAACATACCATCTGAAAACCAACCCATTCCCTTTGTGGTCCAAGTGCCAAAACACCCTGGCACACAACCCACCTCCACTTCTCGACGACCTTTGCGAGAGCGTCTTACCGATAGGCTAATAAGAGAGCGCTTGGAAAAGGAAAAAAGGGAGCACATGGAGAGAGAAAACCATGGACATGAATTAGGACTACCAAAGCCTACACCGCTAAGCACCGTTCCCATGTCTGTTAATGAGCCTAGTACAAGTCACCAAAACCAAGATGAAGTCACAAGTCATATCCCAAACCCAACATTCTCAGCGACTAACGTAAAAACCCCTCCATGAGAAATATGAATGCTAGGTCAAATGGACCAAATCTCTATAGATAAGAATGTCCCAAATAGAAAAGACCTAGCAAATGCATTGCCCCAGGTCACACAAGCCTTAAAACAAAAGAATACTTCTTTAAGTTTGTATGACCTAGTAATGACTTCGCCAGTACATCGAGAGGCTCTCGTACAGATGCTAACTTCAATTCCTGTTAGTGAGGATCTTCCTGCAGATGAACCATCCATTTATGCAGTATTATCCCCACAACTTCAGGAATTGAAGACCACATCCTTAGAATTCCATGTTAAGGAAATTAAGCTAGATGAGAAAATAGGGGAAATCACCACGACCCCTATGTTCATAACAATACAGGTTGATCATTTCAAAATACGTAGGATGCATGTCGATGATGGCGCAGCAACAAATGTAATAGCTTTTTCCATCATTGAAAAATTGGGACTCACTGAACAAGTACAACCCACAGCAACCTCTTTCTTGAGATCTTTCAATGGTTCCCATGTGGGAGTGAAAGGCATGGTTACATTAGATTTCATAGCTAGAGACCAATTCCCTACATCAGCTGAATTCATAGTGGTTGATGAAATACCAGGGTTTAATCTGATCCTAGGATGTCCTTGGCTAGCTCAACTTAAAGCCGTATCTTCACCAATCCATCAGGAGATACATCTACCTTACGAGGGTGGTGAGATCATCATACATGGGGATACAACATCATTGATCATTTCCTCACACCTTGAGGTAGGTCAAGGTTCAGAAATTGAGCTCGTTAAGCCTAAATAAGAAACCATGAACATACATCAGAACGTAAACCCAACATTGATTCACAACCCAACTAGCACTGAAGAAACACAAGAAGACACAGACATAGGAGCCATTCACTGCTGATATCTCTTGGTCGAAACTATCCAAAATGACGTTAAACTACAAACTGTCCGAAATGACGTTAAACTACGAACTGTCCGAAATGACGTTAAACTACGAACTATCAGAAATGACATTAAACTATGAACTGTCCAAAATGATGTTAAACTACGAACTGTCCGAAATGACGTTAAACTACGAACTATCCGAAATGGCATTAAACTACGCACTGTCCGAAATGACGTTAAACTAGGAACTGTCCGAAATGACGTTAAACTATGAACTATCTGAAATGGCGTTAAACTACGAACTATCCAAAATGACGTTAAACTACGAATTTTCTGAAATGACGTTAAACTACAAACTGTCTGAAATGACGTTAAACTATGAACTGTCCGAAATGATGTTAAACTACGAACTGTCTGAAATGACGTTAAACTATGACATGTCCGGTATGACGTTAAAACAGCCAGCAAACGTCTGCAATGACATTAAACTAGCCACGGTCAGAAATGGCCGTTTCCATTTAAAACTTCTTGAAAATGTTATTATCTTTGGCCCACCATGGCATAAAACTAGTAATCCTTTCTTTAACAACAGATGCAACAGTCCATCAAGACTTTAAACTGATGTACCAAGCCCGAAATGGTTTTAAACTAGAGCTAACAAATTATAGATTTACAAACTATCGTCATCTTACATTGAATTTTCACTTACAAGTTACGACTTACGATTTAGATTCTTGCACGATTGTTGCTTTCTTTTCCAAGTATTTACCTTACATCTTGCACTACACTTTAGAAATTTATGTTACATTTAGTTGCACACATATACTCTAGAAAACAAAGAAAAATAATAAAAAAAA
>MNCI01036848.1:916061-961573 GCA_015680685.1 Gnetum montanum
AAAGCAAAAGCAGCAAGAGAGAAGGGAGAGGAAGAGGCAAAGATTGGAGAGATTGGAAATTCTAAAGGAGGACAGAACTTGCAATCCTTGGGCGCTCGGCACATCCGATTTTTGGCTTCCAAATTCTTCTCACGTTCATCCCATTTCATCGTCGCATCATCGTGCCATATCTTTCTGGGGCTAGGCGTCTGACTTGTCATTCACACTTGTGCAACTACGCTTTGACCGGTGCACATTTTTTTCTTAAAACAATATAATACAGTTTCATTATTGCCTCCCATTTACATTGTTATGTTCTGTTTATGCTTTACAAATATAACTTTGTTTATGCTTCATTCATAATTCAGTACGCTTTATTTACATTTCGTATCGTCGTTTGCATCCCGTTTACATACAGTTTACGATAACCCCAGTGCTAGCCGTAGCTTACGCTCGGGGAAGTCCTTGGTTGATCTGCGTGCAGACCATCCAAGGCACTTTGCCTTCGTTTACTTTTCCAGCTTGCCCTCAAGCGAAGGCAGGGTCAGCTGTGGCTGCCCAACGATCTCTCGGTGTTCGTTTCCCTTCCAGCCTTACACCGACAATTTAGGTCAGTACAAGTCGTACTCATAAGGCTTAACAATAGTAAAAGTAAAGTGGATGGGAAAGTAAACATTAACTAGAGAAATAGTAAACATTATCCTAAGTCGAAATAGGAAACATTATTCTAAGTAAAATAGTAAACCTAGGAGAATGTTATAATAGTGGAAATAGCTTAATCTTTATTTTTTGTTAGACTTGTGCCCAAGTACAAAATGCTCAAATAAAGATTCTATTCACTAGTTCACACTACACTGCAAGCATTAACACTTCTAACTACTAAGAGTAAGTTCACAGAAACAAACTAAAAGAGTTTTGGTAAGGATACACAAAACTTTTTATTGGTTCATGTACCTAAGTATCATATTTATAGGTAGGCACGTGTGGTACAATATTGGATATCTGATGTCGTAGCATGGGCTCTAATATCATGTATGCGATATCGTAGCTCTGATATCGAATGTCTGATATTGTATCCATTCAAAATTCATTCTATCATACCCCTGTGACTAGCTGAGATCTTGTCCTTGAGTTAAAACAAAATGAGAATAGATTTTCTTATAAAATTGGAAGGTAGATTTACATGACTCTTGAATACCATAGTGATGTTTTACAAAAATGACATAAGACATGACATGACAAAATTTAACAAAAAAAAATTTGGATGAAGCTTGATGTGGCCTTATGTAGTGCCTACTGGTGGTGGCTCCTACATTAGTTGCTTTTAGCTATTGGAATTTGTATCAGTTTAGGAGTGCTTGAAGCTTTTCCTCTTCTATTCTTGGATCATGTGCAGTCCATGATTATTGTGTAATGTATGATGAAACAGGTACATTTCATGGGCATGGCAGCTACAGAAACATTTGATTAATTTTCATGTACTAGGTTGCAAACTACCTCCTCTCCTCTTCAAATTCCCTGGCCTTTTCATGTAATTCATGGTAGTTGAACAATCTTCTAGCCAAGTTTGCTACTACATCTTTCTACTCTTGGTAGCCAACTTTCCCTACTTTCAATTTTGAGTTTTACACCTAAAGTTTCTGTAAAGCATCTTTCCAATCTATAAACTCCTTCTCGTACAATGGATATGTGCCTACTACTTATTGTTCTAGTTCATTTCTATACCTACCTGCTATTAACAATGTCAAGTTAGCATAATGAAGGTTAGCTAACCCCATGTATTCTTTCAGATCTTTAATCTATAGGTCTTTATTTTTGACTTTCGCTTGATAGGTATGGGACATACTATCCAAGATGGGTTGTCATTCTGGATTTTGTGCTAATATGGAGTTGATCTAGGCTTTAGCCATTTAGATCTCCTTTTTATTAATTTGTTTATACATCTCCACCTGATCATGAAAGTGTTCTTTAAGCCTCTTATGTTTCATTACCTTATTTTATCATGCACTTATTTCAATAGCTAATTTCTAGTGGATAATGCATACCTCCTCCATTGAGAGGATTCTATTTTCTCATATCTTAGTTAATCCTCATCAATTGTTCTCTTAACTGGTGGATGGTTTCCTCTAAGATGTTCTTCTATTTCTCTATAGTAATCAATCGTATATTATCTATAGTAAGTTGTTTGTTCTCTTCTTGGGTTGCAATGAGTGCCTTAGCATGTGCATACGTTTAGACTTCGGCTATTGAGGCATTCCACACTATTTTCTCCTTCTCATTCTCTATTTGCTTATTCTACTTAATCAAGCAACTAATTTTCTCTATTCTAAATTGTTCTAACTAGTCAAGCACAATGAATTAAGCTAGGTCTTTACATTTTACCCTCAAGATCACAAGCTCTTCTTGTAATCTTAAAATTTCAACTTCTGCATGCTCCACCTTGGTCTCTGCCATGACCAGTTTACCTTTGATTGCTATCAACTCTGACTACACTATAATGACATCACTTGGAATGTCAAAAAGTGGTGTCATCACCTATCTAATGTGTAGTAGTCAATCTAGCACATCCTCATGATTTGTAGGAGTCATTGAGGTTCCAGTAAGCATTTGAGGATCTTTGGCTCTAGTTAAATCTACTGGTGTCATAATAGGTACATTAAAGGATTCTTTAATGTGATCTGTAATCACCTCCACTGCTCCTACTGCATCCTAGTGTTACATTACCACAATTATGGCTCATTCTCTAGTCTCTACCACCACTTGGAATGATGCAGTGTTCCAAGAGATCTATTGTGATAATTGGACATCTCCTCCTAACTGTAGTGAAATTTTTCCACTTACTAGATCTATAGAGACTATGGACTAAGTGGCATTGTCAATCACTCTATAAAGGTTGGCCTCTTCCCTTGTTCCCAAGCTTATAGTCTCTACAATCTATTGCAAATGACTCATGGATGGCCTATAATCCTACAATGATGGTGGTGGAACTTGTTGCTGTTATTGTTGCTTCTCTTAATACTACTAGCCACTAGGTCCCATTTTTTATTGTTCAATTTGTGTGGTTTTTCCCAACACTGGATTATTCCTCACCCTGGTCTTTCCTTGGTGGTGCTAGTTTGAGTAGTTCAACATATTAGGCATTTTGAGCCCTCCTAGAAATGTCATTGGTATAGCCTAAGATTTCACCACATTTGCATAGCTTCCTAATAAGGCAAGGAAATGGAAGTGTTGGCTTTCCTACCTTCCTTTATTTAAACTACCTCTAGATCTCCATAAAGAAGAGTTATGCGATATTGACATTGTGTTTTCCCACTAGGATCACACTTCCTCTAGTCACATAGGTGGACAACATGTTTAACCCTTTTGCTGGGAACAAGTGATATGTGCCAATTTTGAAATAGATTCATTCCTTTAGAGTTAGCTCATTATATCCCTTGTCTTCTTTGCCATATGTCCATTTCAACCATAATTTCTTAGTTTTAGCATCTGATCTAGTGAATAGATGTGCCACCTTTGCTCCTTCATTAGATATCTTTAGAGCTTTAGCCATCACCTTGATAGAGTATGAGACATAGATTCCTCTAATGTTGACAGTGGTGCCTTCTTCTTTATTATACTAGAATTGATAGGTTTTCCCAAGGTACCATTCGTCATTGTCTAAAAGGATGGGCCATAGCAATGACGCTTGGAGTTGCATCTTTACCACTTTCAAAACAAATTTCATGAATGGGCCAAAGTTCACCTCCACAATTATTGTAGTCAAAATTAACTCTTCCTAAATAACTTAGAGGCAATCTTATCACAACATGAGGCATTGTCCTTGCACTTGTGGTTCCTCTGAATTTCCTTAGGCCAACTATCTAGTACCAAGAGTTTCTTGATGAATGTTGAAAAAACTGGGCTTCTTGCTCCTCATGCTATACTTCTGGACTTTGTTATCCAGTTTGGCCTCTACCTTGGCCTCTTGGTCTTTTGATTATGGGTTGTGAAGGTCCACCTTGTCCTCCTCTCTTTGATGCCATTTACAATCAATTAAGAATTTTTAATTACTAAAGTGTTCTCATAAGTTTTTAATGGTTCTATACCTCACTCATACTCTTAATTTTATTAGGTCTTAGTTCATTATGATTACAGAGTTAGAAAATTTTCAAAAAGTAATCCCATAGACATTAAATTCCTTATAACCCTTAACAATTATCTCTTTTATTCTTATTAATGACTCATAATAATGGTTATGGTTCCTTAATAACATTATTTAAGTGTTCTCGCATTAATATGATTGATTTTTATTAAATAGGTTCAATTTTCCCTTCATACTTACCCTTAAATTACCTTCTAGGCATTAGTAACTTGTGAAAAATTAGCTTAGCACTTTCCCGCAACTAATATGAGCACCCCCAAGATCAAAAAGATTCGAAAAGCACAAAAATTAGAGCAATAACATGTAGGTTATGACTTAGGGAAGCTAGGAGGTCAGAGCTTAAATTAGAGAAGAAAATTGGAAAAATCTCCTTTAGCACAAATGGAGAAATGATTGAAATTCAGCTAAGTCCCTTGCCTATTTATACTTTTCGTGGACCTAATATCAAGTACCTAATAATGGAGATCCAATATTGAAGTGGACCTAGTATCATATGCAAAATTTTCAAGTTCTTCTTGATTTTTAACACTGAAAAATAAATCTTCTTAAGTGTCTAAAAGGTTTAGAGCATATTCAAAGGGTCTTGGATGATAGATGATAAATATTTCTTAGGCATGGATATTGTATAAAGAAGGAATCTCAAGCTATATGAAATTTTGATGAGATGGGTAATGAATTCTTTAGTATCAAACAGAGTTATGTGATGTAAAGGGAGGTTTTGATGAACATTTATTGGTCTTGGAAGGTTCAAGATGATGTGGAATTACTAGATAAGTGTGAGATACAATAGTTATACAAGTGTGTCCTCCCCAAAGCAAGCTCCATCCCTTAATGCCCTTGTATTACCATGCCTAAATTGTTCGTAGACACTCAAGGAGTTGAATAGAATGCATACCTATTTAACAAAACACACACATTAATATCATCATAATAGGAAAATTATACTATGTCATACAAAACCATAAGTTATGATTGAGTGTACAATGAGGTGAAATGGATTCCACAAAGGATTGCAGAATTAGGACATGAGGTTACTTACCATAGACATAATGAATCCTTGTGTTTTATTATTAGTTATGATAATCATTAGCTCATATGTCCAAGATTCAAACCAAGTCTAGACCTCTTCTAGTGACATCATATTATTTCACTACTCAGATTCACAATTGTAAGACTATCATAATTGTAAGGAGTAGCATCACTTGGCATGTTGTCCAAGGGACGAGTTTATTCAATGCACTTTATTATTATTATTATTATTTTTAAATTCCCAAGAAGCTACCTACATTCAAGCATGGGTAACATGTCTTTCTAGTGGGACTCCCAAAATTTTATTTTATACTTGACTTTCATTTTTTTATCTATGTCAACCTTACTAGAGGACTACCTTCAAGCATGGGTAATACGTCTTTTCAATGATATGGTAAGGTAGCACTTATTGAAATCTTACTCCCATTTTTCGTTAGATCTATAAGGATATTATTACAGCCTTAGCAACATGACAGAACATATAGCAGTGGTCCAAGAGATTCCATAAGTTCCCTTGATGTCACATCCTCCACATTCCCACTTTGTTCTTCACTTTTTAGTCCAATCATAATGTTCACAAGTTTATTCTTAGTTGAATGATGAGAAAGAATATCATTATGGCCATGGTAAGAACCTCTTATTATTGGTATGTGATGAAGCATCAGTTGGCTACATTGATATAGCCATGTCGAGGTAGATGCCTCAAGGCATGTCATTACATTTGTTTGAGTAAAACGTTGGAAAAGTTTATTTTTGTTAGCTCCAATATTGGAGCCTTGATATTGGATACTTGATATTGGGGTCCAAGAAGCAATGTTGGATATCCAATATTGTGGGATGTGTGTCAGCCTATAAATATCGCACTTTGGTGCATGGTTTGGACATAAGTTTTGTCAATAGAATAACCAAACTCTTGAAATTTTATTCTGTAGTCTTACAGAATAGTCATTGAGTGCCCACAGTGTGGATTTGAGTTAGTTGTACGACATCTTATTTGAGTGGAAATGTACCTAGACACATTCCATGAATAGCAATAAGATTAAGATTGATTCTTATTCATTGCAACACTTTGACTTAGATTAAATTTACACTTAATGAAATTTACATTTTATGTACTTCGTTAATAGTTACATTTCCATGCATATTAATGAATTGGTGGAATGAGAGCAACTAGTTTCTAGCTTAAACACATATTTGCTTAGTAACCCTAGCAGCGTTATCGTTTGGTTCGCCCAGTAGCATAGCACTTGGTAATCCTAGTAGTGGATACATGGGTTCAAGACGTGTACGACAAGCTAGGAACAGACACTCATCACCCATAGGCTAGTTTAGACTTTACTTTCCATTGTTAATTAGCTTAAATAATTGACTTCTTTATTATCATTAGGAGTAGCATAAGGCCAAAACAACATTAAGAATCATATGCCTCACTTTGGACTAAACCATATGTGACAAAGCTACAACTAGTCCAAGTGCAAAGACAACAAACTACGATCAAGGCATAATGAATTAGATGAACTATTCCCATCCATGGAATTCGACCGGATCATGTGTGAACACTTGTAATTTGTATGGTTGGGTGTAGTGGGTACCTTACCGCTCATCAGAATGGATAGACAGACATTGTGATCTTACTATATAAACAATCAATTTCTTATGACTCAATAACATAGAGAAATCTTCATCTTATTTGAGACTACATCTTGTCTTATTCATAATGTGTTTATTAGTGATCAAAATTATTTACAGAGGAAATGAAAACAAAGTATGAAAAGATAGTAAAAATTAGAAAAAGGTGTAAAGAATGAAAAATGTCAAAGAATAGAAAATTGTTAAAGAATGGAAAAATGTTAAAGAAAATTAAAAATTTAAGAAATGAAAAGTACAAAAAATGAGAAAATATCAAAGAAAGTGAAAAATATAAAAGAATGTAGAAATTCAAAATAATTGTAAAACAAAAAATTAAAAAGCACTTATTAATTCTAGAATCAAGATAAGGCATCTCCCCCATAACTAAACTCATGGGTGAGTGTTTGGAAAATGTACTCTAGGTCTCCTAGATCATACACTCTAGGTGGCTTAATTACCATCCTTAGTGATTTAACTTTTCAGTTGTCATCCCAACTTATTCTAATGATAATGGAGTTTTGATCATCTAAGTCCTTTTTTTTTCTTTTCTCATTAGTATATGATCATGGTTTAATATTTTCATTTTTTGGGTTCATATTTGGGGTCATTTTCTTGGAATAGAAATTAATAAGTGAGACAAACTGTTGCATGCATATTTTAGATGATTTTAGGTTCAACGTTTTTGGCAACTAGGTGTATTTTGGCTTAGTGGCTCTTACACTCTCGTATGCATACACCTATTTTTCACATTTTTTGTAGACTAGTGTAATGACTATGTTAACATTCTAAAGTGTCAATCCACAACTACATCCTTTGCTTTCAGTAGTAATGCATGGAATTTGCTATGTGTATATGGATCTGTGCTTTTCTTCCTTAGATATTTCAACAAATAAATCTCTCATACTTAGCTTAGCATCAATTGTGCTAAGCCATGCTCTCCCTATGATAATTGGAAATTCCTTGTCATCATTCTTCATATTGATTATAAGAAAGTTTATTGGATAAGACCACCCATTGATAGTGGTCACCACATCCTCTATCTACCCTAAAGGAATGATGACAAACTAATTTACAAGCTCAAACCTTATATTGCACTCCTTCAATGATGGTATGTTCCATGCTTGATAGGTTTCATAAGAGATCAAATTTACCCTAGGACTTGAGTCAAATAGAGCTTTACATGGAAAATTTCCAGTTACTCATAAATAAATCAAAAGAAATCCTGGATCAATCCTTTTCTTAGGGAGTGGTCTTACCTTTATCTAGTTTATGACTATTTCTATGAGCATGACAATTTTCATGTTTGTGTTTGATGATTCTGGAAGCTTATTGGTAGTAAGAGCATTTGTGGTAGGAGAACTTGGTCTCGATGAAGCTTTAATTCTACTAGCCTTTTCAGGAATTTTCCTAAAGAAAAAAAGTTTCTTCATTTAGTCCTTAGTTTCACTAATAAGATCCTCTTTTTTTATGTTCACAACCCTTGTAGCTTATCTCTGCTATGAATGTCATGGAAGCTCCCCTTGCATAGCAGGTGGTGGCACTAGTGGTAAAGGATTTGGATGTTGATTTGAAGAATTAGCTATTTATGGATGCATGTATGAGTTCAAGTTTATCCTTGGTGGCATAGGTCTATGGTACTCTGTTGGGTAGTATTATGGAGTTTGGATAGCAGCATTACTAAGAGAGATTGAACATTGGACAAAATATCCATATGGATCTGGTTGGCTATATTAATAATATTGGCTAGGTGGTGGCATAGCCCACGATTGGGACTGTTGCCACTGCTAATGGTACTATTCTTATGATTGTGGCAAAGCTACACTGGGATAGTATGTTGGTTGGAAGTTCTACCTATAGTTACCTTGAGGATAAGGTAACCTTCTGGGCATTTGTTCCTTAACAAATCTAGGATTGAGTGTGTATGCCCCCATTTTCTACAAATATGCCATTACTAGATAACATTCCTTGGAATGTTCATATTGACACACAACACATCCTTCCTCATTAGTGGAGCTAATGTCTGAACATTTAACCACTATGGCCACTTTGCCTTTTTGTCCAAAATCTTTCTTCTTTTTCTTTTTATTGCATTTTCCAAAGGCTTACTCTACTCTTTCTACCATAATCTTCAAGGATATCATACATTTTTTATTAACTCAATCTCACATCTTTGCTTACCTATGCTACTACATCAGCAACAGATTTTTGGATTGATAGAATTTTCTTCTGAGTTACCTGATCTAAGCTTTTTCTCTTCTTGAGTATTACAAACTTGTGCATCTCTCTTTTTGATTAATGGATCTCTATTATATTCTTTAGCTAATTCTCTCTTTCATAATTCACCTTCTTCCTTTGCCACTTAATCAATTAGTCTCTGGATTCGATGGGTCGTCATCTCAGATAATCTTCCATGAGCATAAATCTCAAGTGTCTCCCTAGTCTTATTTCATAACCCATCTACAATGTGCCTTAGCTATTCTTGTTGTGAGAATCCATGGCCTGGTCATCTATACAATAGAAAATAGTACCTTCCCATTGCCGCATCAAGGGTTTCATGGATTCCTTACTCTTGTCCTTACATTCTTTTTCTTAAATTAGACACTCGTGAGTAGGTTTGGTACTTATCATTAAAGATATCTAGCATGTTACTCCACCTTCTAATTAATTCAGATTCAAATGACCTGTACCAGCTCTCAGCCTCTTTCACAAGTGTTCATGGGAACAACTCTAACTTCTATCAATTACTTTTGATGTTTTGTAGGGTGCAAGCATCATGGAATGCTTGGAGGTGGTGCTGTAGATTAGCATTATAACCACCTTCAAATATTTGCATGTTATTCATATCAAGCCATTTAATACGACTGTCTCTCACATGCCTAGTTGGTAGATGTATAGCTTCCTAGATGTTAATCATAACTTCGAGTTTCCATCAGGCGTTCATCATCATGATTGAGTTTGTATGCTCTATTGTAGTGGTGCCCTCTTCTGTGCTCATACCTTTCTTGATCCTTTCTTCGATCCCTTCATCTTCTTTGTTCATATTCTTCATCTTCGGTATTAGAATGTCTTGAATAATGGTCATGATAGTCATGAGCCCTCCTTTCCTCCCTATCATAGTTTATGTTCCTTAGTCTCCTCCTATCAGATTCCATTGATGATCATGAGGATAAGGATGAGATAGTAGAAGAACAATGCTAGCTTGTTCTCCTTTCATGACTCCTGTATTCATCTTTATGAGATCCTGCAAATACTCTTGGCCTTAAGTCCTACTTATATCTTAAGTCGATTACCTTCCTCTTAGGTATCTCTACTAGGGTAGACTACATTTGAACTTTAACAAGTTCCTCTAGTTTGATTATAGGTGTTTTTGAAGGTTCTTCATGATTCTAGTGGAGTTTTTCTGCCATCAATGTATAAGCATCAAGTTCTTCTAAGACAACAAAAGTGTTGACCTACTTTCCTTTGTTATGCATATGTTTAATTTCCATGGTAGCATCTCTCCTCATCTACTCGTTTTTCAGTACATAGGACCTAGTCATATGCTTAGTCACATGGTACCCTTCTTGGATTGGGTTCAAATTCATTTCCCTTAAGGTAGTTTGAAGCATAGTGAATGTTACATGTTCTAGAGGTAGGAAAATTTTACCTTGTATGTCTCTCCACCTCATTTAACTATCCTAATGGAAGATGAATGTAAACTCTAGATGATAAGGATCAGTATGAGCATATGTGATTCTTGTTTGCATTGGCATCCCCCATTTTTCTTCATCATTGATTTTATCATTGCTCTTTCTTATCTCTTTGGTAGGTGATGATATATATTTTCTTGAAACCATGTGTTGTGATTTAAGAAATTTGGTGAGTGTGCTAAATTAATTGGGATTATTAAAAGATTAGGATTGTGACTTTGGGTTTCTGGTACAACAAACTTTGGAAAATTAATTACTCAACATACATTAACTTATCCTTGGTAATAGTGCCCATGATGAATGGTGGAGTAATCCAACACCCAATCATACAAGTCATAGGTGTTCACGCATAACCAAATCATAATCCATGAATAAGGCAATGTGGTTATGCTACTAATTGGTTAAAGTTTGGGATCATTGTCTTCCCATGTGAGTTAGTAAAATCTATGGGTATGGTTTAACTCACTATGAGGTATATGATAACTAATGTTTTGTAGGCCATCTTACCCCTAGTAAACATAGTGAAAGGATAATAGTTTCTAAGTCTAAGTAAATAGTAAATGAATCTAATATAGCCTAGTGCAATGAGTATCTAGTCCTATTCTTCCAGACACGCCTTGGGCTTCATGCAACCACTACTATGATTACCAAATACTTCCCTACCTGGCGAACCAAGCAATAGCACTACTAGGTTACCAAGTAATTACACTTAAGTGCTTGAGATCATTTGTACTGATTCCACTTAACAACAGTAAAAGTAAAGTGCATGGGAAAGTAAACATTAATTAGAAAAATAGTAAACATTAAACTAAGTCAAAATAGAAAACATTACTCTAAGTAAAATAGTAAATCTAGAAGAATGCTACATTAGTAGGAAATAGCACGATCTTTATTTCCATTTACACTTGTGCCCAAGTACAAAATGCTTAAATAAAGATTCCATTCACTAGTTCACACTACACTACAAGCATTCACACTTTTAACTGCTAAGACTAAGTTCACAAAAACAAACTGAAAGAATTTTAGTAAGAATACACAAAAATTGTTGTTCGTTCGTGCACCTAAGTGTCATATTTATAGGCAAGCACATGTGGTATGATATCAAATATCTAATGTCATAGCATGGGCTCCAATATCAAGTACATGATATCATGGCTCTAATATCATATGCTTGATTCGTAAGCATTCAACAATTCATTCTATCACCTTTGATCAGTATCATTTAGTTACATACTTGTCTACCTCTAATGCACATCCTAGAATTCTTAATTTTATTTACTTTCTAGTAATGTTATTTGTCGATGATGAAAATGTATCTTGATTATATACTGTATTGTGATTTAGAATATACATTTTTGACATGGATGTGAGTCATTGATACAATGACTTATAATGTTTTTTAATTATACGTAATGACAATGTTTTTCTCATAGGCATATTGGAAATGTATCTTGATTATCTAATGTTACTTTCTAGTATTATTTTTTAAAAAATTTCTTCGTTCCATTCCATCTATCTTTGAAGCACAACTACATACGTTTCTTTCTTGATGTTGAGCAAAAATAGAGATTTCTAATTTTGGTTAATAGAAAAGTTGAAAGAGAGTCCAATAATTAGCCAGGCTAGCAATTGCAATATTAACAAGTTACTCTTAATGCTTTTCATCAACAACTAATTCAACTAAGCCTTGCTTTGTTTCGCTATTTCCTAGTACTACAACAAAATTGATTGTGCATGAGAAGATTTAAGGCTTTTTTCTATCATAAGTTTTGGTGCTATATGGTTATTCTAATTCAAATATGATACTTGGTTTTTGTTTTACCACTAGCCATAAATAGTTATTCTAATCCAAACTTGATGCTTGGTTTTTATTATTTTGGGCTGTTATGGTTTCTAGAAAAAAAATTGGAATTCTTGTTCTCTCCTTGACAAGAAAGATGTTCACATTTGACTTCCCTAACATATATTACATTCTCCAAAAATTAAAAACAGGGGAAGGGAATCTAGAAAATGAGAAAGTAAACAGAACATGGGAAATGTAGAAAGAGTATCAGAAGTTGCTTGCTAAAGTTGAAGGTCAAAAGAAAATAAGGGAGCATCTACAAAGGAAATTTGATTCAAAGAGCCTTATTTCCTTCATTCGAGGCTAATTTTGGAAACTTCAATTGCACAAAAGATATTAGTAACATGAGTCTAGAATAATTGTAGATATTTAGCTAGCAACTAAGTGTTTTTAGGCACAAAGTTCTTTTGGATGCCCACAATGCCAAGCAAATTCAGCAACAACAACAGTTGGAGGGCTATTCTTATTCTTCTGCTTCTACTACTGCATATCAAGATTTTTTAAGATCTTAGATGGAAAGGGTGGATTCCTCTTAGATTATGATGTTTCAGAACACTGCAATTCTGGTTGCTACTAACCCTTCATAGATCGCTTTGGCCCATAACCATTAGTAGCCATATCTGGCCATGGGGGCCTTGAATCAAAGAAATTTTGCAGATTATGACAAGAGTTTGGCAGCTTTGGCTTACTATGATGAAAGAATTTCAAGTTTCTTTAGTCCATAGGAATTGCTAGGGCTTCCAACAAGATTGAAGGAATTGGTTTATGCTTTTGAGCTACACAAGATTATTATGTCTTCTTCTGCACCACTAAAAAAACCAATTAATCATACTTCTTACTATTAGCTCTTTGATTTTATCATTCTGAGTTTTTACATAGCCAATGTTAGAATTGAACATTCAAGATTAATGTTCTAATTCTTTTAGCTCTATGTCTACTTTTTAAAAAAAATTAATTTAATTCAAGTATGATGTAAGCTTGTTTAAGTTCTAAATCATTGTTGAAAATTCTTTCATGGATGAATCATATGATTAGATTTTAATTCAATTCAAGTATGATGTTCATCCATTTTAGTTATAAATTATAGGAATTTCTTCCATAGATATTTTATATTACCAGTTGCAGTTTTTTTATTTTTAATTTCTTCATTCCATTCAATTTATCTCTGAAGCAAGGCTATTGTTGATGCATAAATTTTGGATGCACCAAAACTTGAAAAAGAAAACTCGTTTAAGGAGACTATTGCCTAGAGTGCCTCCCATATAGGTATGGAAACTTGAGAATAGTCTCAACTAGAGTGACTATGAGACATTTCAAAACAAAATAAATGAAACTAAAAAGTTGAAAAATTTGAATAATAGCAGGTTAGAAACTCAAGACTTCATAAAAATTTAGTAGTCAACTAAAAAATTTAAATTTTCCCTAGTCACCCACTACTATCATCGATCTATCACTGCCAGTGGTGCCCACTATTGAGCAAGAAAACTTTGACCACCACCAAAGAGGGGGAGAGAGAGATAGTGAAAGGGAGATAGAGAGATCTACTCTAATCACCCATCGACTGTCCACTATCGACTGTCCACTACACGCATGCCATTAGAATGTGTCATCATTGTTACATGAGAAGGGTAGAGAGGAAAGAGAAACCGCTTGCCCACTATGTGCCTGTAGCTCTAGAAGAGAGAGAGAGAAAGAGAGAGAGAGACCTGCCATCCACTTGGAGTGCATGCCTATTACTATCTCATGCCATCTAGGAAGGTCTCCTACTTGTCACATAGACTGAGAGAGAGAAAAGAGGCTACTAGCATCATTTTCTATTGGTGGCCAAAAGAGAAAAGAAAAATAAAATAGGGAAGCTGCCAAAGCGAGGAGACTACCTGATGAGGGACTACTATAGTGAGTCACGTACTCGCTATCAGAGACCAACACATTGTACGCCTAGTTTGTTACCCAAAAGCTAAATGTCTCATGCCCCATGAGTGCTTGCACCATGTTGTCTGTATTGCTATAGACACACAGCAGCAACAACTCACAATGAATAGCCTACCACATGCACCACCATCACACCACATGTAGTGCATCGTTGGGGCCCCAAGAGAGAGAGACCTCATGTCTGCTCATCACTAGCCAATCCTTGATGTGCGGCAATTTGCAAACATGTCTACTGCTATTTACACACCTACTGCAATGACATAAAAAAAAGTGGGGAGAGAGAGAGATGCTACTACCACCCATCTGCCATGCACTAGCTATTGTTGCATTTGCACTTGTCATCACCTACTGTGGACTATTAACACCACATGTCGTTGCATGTGCCACCACTGTCAAAATAAGGAGAGGCATCCCTACTACTCGTTGCCATCAACTACCACTATGACATGTTGTCTCCTGTTGCCTATAGACACTATTGACGACATGTCTATCATGGGTTGTGTACTTGCTAGAGAGAAGAGAGTTTCCAACCGCCCTCTACCACTTGTGTTGTCTAATGAGAGAAGGCCACCCATTAGGGCAAAAGTAAGAAAGAAAGAAAATCATTTCCTGTTAGTTTCCTAGCTAGCCCTAGGATCCTGATCTACCTACCGCTTGTTTCTCAGCCCCCCATTGGTGCTAAGAGTCCCTTACTTTCCCCTGCAATTGTATGTAGTATGCCATATTGTTGCAAGAGAGAGAGGAAATGCTGCCAGTGTTGCCTGCCATCTGGCACTACATCACTATGCTAAAGAGAAAATAGGTCATGCCCCTTCTATCCCCACAACATCTGCTCCTCTACTTTTATAGTTGCTCATTTGGGTGTTTGAATGCCCACGTCCCACATTAGTTACGCCCACCACTCAAGCCATTACACAACTTCTATAATGCCTGAGACCACCATGTCATCAGTTATTATTACACCCCACCCAAAGCTAGTAGGTATGGTCATACTCTTATGATTTAGACATTACATGTGGAGTTCTAGTGGGTTTTTGGGGACAAGTTAATGTATTTTATATGTTATGAGGCTTCATTTTTATGTTACAATTATGTTGTCATTACATGCTTAACTAATGTGATTATGTACACTAGCCCTATGTGATATGTTAGACAGGTGATGTTGCTAGTAGGGGTGTTAGAGTGGGGCACAAAAGCACCTATCTTGTATGTTTTTCTGCTTCATGTGTGATTTTGGTATTTTGACATTGGTACTATAGCACTATGTTACGTGATGTTCAGGTGTGGTTTTGGCATGTGAATGTGTAGTGCATCTGATAAGGATCTCGTAGGTTCACATAGATTCTGATTTGGAGTCCCAGTGTGTTTATTACGTAGGTTTAAAGTTGATGATATTAATGGTGGAGGAGAAAAATATATATTCACTTATGAAAATGACATCTTTTTAAAAAATGCAATTACATAACATTTGATCAAAAAAGCCAAACAAAGTAAACTCACGTTACATGAGTAAAGCACACCATTATTTTTTTTCCTTTGTTTTACTTACACATAAAGTAAAGGTAAGGTTTTTTTTATATGTTGTTTACCACCAATTTGTTTTCCTTCTTTTTACTACTGCTGCCACCCAGAAGCATAAAGCAATGTGGCCTAAAGCTTGTTTTTTTTCTTCTTGCTTTAATACAAGAGACCACCACCCTTCTGCACTGCCACGCTCAAGTTTTTATTTTGTTTTCTCTATTTCAGAAACAAAAACACACATGAATCTGTTTTTTACCATTTTTCTTTCTACTCTCTTCTTTTTCAGAATTTTGAGCCTTGTAGATGCTTTTTGCTTGCTCTAAACTTAGATTTTGGATTGTTGCAGTCATATCTACACAAGTGCAAAACTTGTTCAGAAAGAAACAAACTCCTGTCATATTTTTAAGGATTTTCTCCTTATTTTGGCCTTTCTACCAAAACAATTTTAATTGGTGGGTTGTCTTTACCTTTTCCCTATATTTTTGTGCTAGATTAGTGTATATGATCATGTGATGGAGGCATGTGAATAGAATAGCTCAAAGTTTGAGCTTAAGCATGTTATTTTTCATATTTCCCAAAATTGTATGACTTTGGTTACAAATTGTTTATTAATATATATTGGATGTGTGGGATGATGAGGACTTATGTAATATGATCTATGGTGTTGATGAGCCTCGTATGATTGGAATATGCTATTTGTGGGACCTATTTTGATGCAAGCATTTTTGGGTATTCCAAATATTATTTTATTAATCAAACTTTGAACATGCATAACTTTGCTTCCAAGAGTTTGATTTAGGTAAAATTAGTGTCATTGGGATCATTGTGAAAAGTACTTTATCATTGTGGGATTAGTTTTTTCTTTAAACATATATCACTTTGAAGGTTATTATAATGGTCATTTGTATGGAAGTACATGTCTTTTGAGAAATATGGTATTTTTTTGTCATATTGAAGTCTTCATGTTATCCTATTGCATTATGGTATTGTTTTTCATGGAATGACTATAACTATTAGGGGTGGATTTATACAATTATGTTTGGTTAGGTGGGTTGTGCTTATGACATGTGTTGGCTTAAGCTAGCTGAATTGTGTATATGTTTTTGCAATGACACTTGTGACAGTCATTGGCAAGTGGTGCTAGCATGAGGGTGTGGACTGGTTGGTAATGAGGCACCATAGAGGTAGTATGGATGGACCTTCACTATGATGCATTGGTGAGGCTCCTATCTCAAGCCTCATCATGAGAGTGGAAGAGCATATGTCTGTTCATCCCTATGGCTAGTCCATGGCATAGGTGTGTTCATCCTCATTGCCAGTCCTCCAGAACGCTAGTGGTTGTAGGTTAGAGGTTGACGGACCCTAGCACCAATTGGATAAATAAAAGACTAATAAAAGACTTGCAAGCAATGGTTTTTATAAGTACTCATGGCAAAATTTCACATGCTACACTAAGCGTAGATATGCTAGCAGCCACATGGGCTATGTATGTGATGGTATTGGTTTATGAGTCATATTGTTGAGCATAGGTATTTTGTTTGGATTATGATTGTGTGGATCATGGACTATTTATGGTATGTCATGGGTATGATGACATGGGCATGATAGATGCTATTAGACCATGGATTTGTTTGTGCTTGTATGATAGTATGTTAGCTTTATGGATGGTATGGTGTGTGTTGTTTTGAGCATGCATAAGACTAATAGTGTTGCAAGTTGCCTTGTACCCTACTCCTCTCCTCTAGTATAGCATTTGTTGACCATCTAGCAAGGGAAGTGTAAAGGCTTCCCACTCAATTGTGTACTAACTTTACTTCATTACAAGTAAAAAGCATAGGAGCCTAGACGAGCACAAAGAGAGAGAGTAGAGAATGGGAAATCCTTCAGTGCTTGGTTATTGTATATTTTCATGTACAATTGTGTGGACTAGATATCCTTGTATGAAACTCTCTATACTATACTCGTCTATATACAATGATGAGGTTTATGTGTTTTTTTTTTTGTATTTTCACAAAGTAGTGTATAGTTTGCTTTATGTAGAAACATGCATTTTTATGATGTGGTATGTATGTTTCATTTTTGGTATGGTAGGAAAATTCTATACTATTTGACTTTTCTTATTAGCATGTATTCTACACATTATTGGTTCTAGTTAACATGCTTCCATGCTAAGCTTACTTGATCTTGGGCATCACCTTTCCCTAGCTAGGCAGGGTGTTACATTGTGATATCAGAGCTAGTTTACTCTGATGTTGTATGATGATGGAGGTACTCACCCATTTGTGTAATTTCAGGATACAGAGATGTATAGTAGACGTGGTCATGGTGCTGGTGGGGCTTGTAGACTAGAAGGGCCTAATGATGGATAGGAACAACCTCGTTAAACTTCTAGCAGTGGTGCTACCAATAGGAAACCAGAGCTTGTGCAACAATTGTTACAGATCCTACAGTAGCATGTTACAACTAATGATTCTCCTACTCCTATTCCCACAATCAGGGAAGTGGGAAGTCGTAGTGGTAGTGGAGGCTTAGGAAGTGCAAATGGGCAACCGATTAATAGAGAACTCATGGAGCAATTTTGGAAATTGGGACCTCCTAAATTTGATGGCATTGAGGATCCTAGTGTAGCTACAGAATGGTTGGAGGAATTGAAAAAGGCTTTTGATTTGATCGGCTATTCATTAGTGCAGCAGACTCACTTGGCCATTTATCAATTGGTTAGTACTGCTTAGTTGGTGGAAAACTAAAGAGTAGGTGAAGGGATGGACTAGTCAAGAAGTGGTAGGGGCTGATTTTCTAACATCTTTTAGAGATCATTATGTGTCTACTCAATATGCACAAGCCAAGGAGGATGAGTTTTATTATTTGTATCAAGGTAGTTGGTTTGTGGCAAAGTATGATGATAGTTTCTATGAGCTAGGTAGTTATGTACCCCAAATGCAAACAAATGCTTGGGCATGGGCAAACAAGTTTTTTCGAGGTTTGAGACCAACTTTGAAGGATCACCTATTACCTCTCAAATTGACTTCCTATGATGAAGTTAGAGTAGTAGCCATGGATTTAGAGAGGAGTCAATGGGAGGATACAGCATGTAGAGAGAGGCAATAGGAGCAAAAGAGAGGATTGACATTTAGAAAGAGTCTTGGCCCCTCTAAGCAAGCTTGTGGTCATGGAGGAGAGCATCTAACACCTGATCATGATCCTACTATTGGAGTTGGTCATTGAGCTATTATTTGTTATAGATGTGGGTAGCCCGATCATCTGTAGAGGGATTACCAAAATTGTTTTGCATGTGGGTAGCCAGGGCATCGGTTTCGAAAGTGCCCAAAGCAGGTAGGTGGTAGTGGGGAGGTAGAGGCTAGGGATAGCAACCTCCAGTTCAAGGTGGACAAGGAGCACCAGTCACTCAGTCTCGAGCAAGGGATCAAAGAACTTAAGAACGAGTGTATGCCTTAACAAACTAGCCTTTAGATGTGCAGCCAAACACAGTGATGGAGACGGGAGGTATGATTTTGGGCTTTGCTATGTTAATGTTATTTGATCCAAGTACTGGCCATTCTTTCATAGAACCTACAATTTCACATCATGTAGCTCTTGTATGTCATTCTCTTTCTCCAGGGCTGATAGTATCTTCTACTAGGGATCATGAAACTTGAGTTGAACACGTGTGTAGGAATGTCCTAGTATAATTAGAAGGTGTGCAATGGGTTAGTAATTTACATGTTATGGATCTTGGGATGTATGATGTTATTTTAGGGATGGATTGGTTGTCGTAGTTTAATGCTAGATTGGACTATTGGCAAAAGCTCCTACAATTACAATCAATTGATGGTGCTTCGATTGAGGTATAAACTTGTCTGAGGACTGTGTCCCTAGATTTAGTCTCCTCTCGGATGTATCATAGGATGCCTTAAAAAGGGCATGAATGCTTTGTGGCTACAATCTATAAAATAGATATGGTGGAGATAGATCAAATTCTTATGGTTCATGAATTCCCTAATGTATTCTTCTCTGAATTACTAGGTTTGCCACCTAGGTGAGAGATTGAGTTCAAGATCAAACTTACACCTAGGATAGAGCCTATTTCAAAGGCTTCACATAGGATGTCTCCTGTAGAGCTAGCAGAGCTAAAGATTCAGCTACAAGAATTGTTGGATAAAGGCCTTATTCACCCTAGTGTATCACCATGTGATGCACCTATGCTATTTGTTAAAAAGAAGGATGGGGATTTGTGGTTATGCATAGATTATAGGCAATTAAACCAAGTGACTATGAAAAATAGATATCTTCTACCATGCATTGATGAACTCCATGACTATTAGGGAGGATAGTACAAAGCAATTGTTAAGTTATAGCCCTAGCAAAGAGGAGTTCATCAAGAAACATATCAAATACTGGGTTCTCCTTCTCTTTGTTGTCCCATTGCAACCAAGACAAGTGATTAGTGACCACATTCTCAATGCCCCTTCGATCTATCATCATAAGATCGAATTCTTGTAAGATCACCATCCACCATATGATACGAGAGCTCAACGTTAGCTTGTTCATCGGGAAGTAGATGGCACTATGTTCTGTATGCACAAATACTTTCTATACAAGCACATAGTGCTTGAACTTTTCTAGAGCAAACACCACTATCATCAATTATTTTTCTATAGTGGTGTAGTTCAATTATGCAACCACAATGCTTCAACTAGCACAATGGATGTAATATGGACATTTCTTGTCATCCATTTACATAAGCACAACACCCAAGGCATAATTTGATGCATCTATTATAACAAGAAATAGTTTGGACCAATTGTGCACTTGTAGGATTAGAGTTTCTATAAGTTTCTCCTTTAGTTGCTAGAATGCTTTTTCACATTCCACAGTCCAAATAAATGAAGCATCTTTCTTTGTTAGCTCAACCAATGATTTTGTGATCTTAGAGAAATTCTCTATGAATCGCCAATAGTAGCCAATATGTCTAAGGAATGACCAAACATCTTTGACAATTTTTGGTTAGCAACTTATCCCTTAGATGACCCTTATTTTCTCAAGGTCTACCTCAATTTCTGCTTATGATATTCTATGCCCCAACATAATGTCTTCCTAGACCATTAGATGACTTTTTTGCCAATTAAGCCTAAGGTTTTTCTCAATGCATCGTTTCAATACTTGCTCAAGGGGGTCTAAGGCTTACTCAAATGTAGCTCCATAGGTCTAGAAGCCATCCATGAAAACTTCCACTCCATTACCAATTTTCTATTGAAAAATGCTTAGAACCAAGCATTGGAATGTAGCAGGGGCATTACATGGACCAAAAGGCATCTTGCAATATGCAAAAGTCCCCCAAGGGCTCATGAATGTTATATTGGCCTAGTCCTCTAGCATGATCTAGATTTGGTTATAGTCACTATAACCATATAGGAAACTATAGTAGCAATGCCCAGAGATTATGTCTAACACCTGATCAACAAATGGCAACGAAAAAACGATCCTTGAACATTTCCATATTCAACAATAAAAAATCAATGCAGACCTACCATTTGCCATCTTTCTTGGACACAATAATAAGTGGACTAACCCACTCGCTATCCACAATGGGATAAATGAACCCTACCTTGAGAAGTTTTTCGATTTCCTCTTTGATGATTTTCTTTAGTTTGGGATTCAATCACCTCTGTGGCTATCTCTTTGGCTTCATGGTCAAATTAGTGTAGATGCAATGCTGGCATATCCTAGGTTCAATCCCTGTGAGTTCAAGATATGACCAGGTAAAGATTGCTGACCATTTTTCAACCACATTCAATAGCATCTTTTTCTATTTTGGTGCAAGATTTGCATTGATTATGATTGGTTTTTCATTTTTTTAGAACAAATATTCCATGCTGACCAATAACATTTTTAGTTCAAGGGGCTCTTGCTTGAAATTTTCAAGAATTTCCAACTCTTCCCAATAGGTATCATCATTTGCATCATTAAAGAGTTGGTGATGAACTTTCTCTAGTTCATCCATGCATATGACATATGTGCATGTCAAGCTCTTAATTGGTTCCATGCAAAGTATGTTGCTCTCAGAATCAATGGTCAACCACTAGGTACCCTCCTGTTTTGTGACTACTGCGTATAGACACCTTTGCATTTCTACTTCTAGTGCACACTACTTGCATGTAGAGATGGATGCTTGTTTCACTACCCAAATTTTCTACACACACAATTGCACCTTGTATCAATGTACGCGATGCATGGAACTTACTTTTTCTTAATATTTTTTAATGCATTTTCTTTGCATATTTCCAAGGAAAGATCTTGGATGCCCATTCTTGCATCAATGGTGCTTACTAATTCCCTTCCCATGATTATTGGGAAATTCCCTATGCAGTTCTCCACCTTGATCACTAGGAAATTAGCAAGATAAGACCACCTATAGATAGTGGTCACAATGTCTTCTACTAGTCCCAATGTAACAATGATGGACTACTCTACCAATTCTAATTTGATATTACTCTTCTTGAGAGGAGGTAGGTTCCATGTACTATACATCTCATGAGAGATCAAGTTAAAACTAGAATCAAAATCAAGCAGAGCCTTACATGGTTTGTTACTAGCAATCTACAAATAAATTAGAAGACTTCCAAGATCAGCTAATTTCTTGGGAAGGTTTCCAGCACAGATCCAATAAGATATGGCATGAGTAAGCATCATAGTATGGATCCTAGGTAGTATTTGATTTGAAGGGTACTTGAAGGAACTTGGTATAGAGAAACATGGAGGAATAGGATTGTCAACCACAAGTGTAATTGAGGGCAAACTACATGATTGGAAGAAAGGTGTTTTCTTTGATTAAGAATCTGAACCACTCGGTTGATGAACTTGTTGTAGATTAACAAACTTGGTAGCATTCCGTTATTACAGTTGAGCTAGAAGTTCACCCTGCATAGGTGGAGTAGGTGGTAGCTGTGCGAATGGAGGAGGAAGATATGCCAGAATAAGAGGAGGATAAGGGTAAAAGGTGATATCCCTTCTTGCATGTGAAGAATGACTTCAATGATAATTAGAAGGGTGGTAGTGAGATTGAAAAGTAGAAACATGACTAGAGGAGTCATGTGGAGACTATGGTTTTTGAACATAATACCCATAGGGATTAGGTTGTCAGTAAGGGTATTGCTGCCTTGGTGGTGCCAACACCCATGACTGTGGTTGCTACCACTATTGATAGTGCTCATATGGTTGCAGAGGAGTTCCACTTGGATAATGTTGTTGTTTCTATTAGAACTACCTAGAATTCCCTTGAGGATAAGGTAATCTTCTAGGTGTTTGCCTTTTTGTGAGTCATGGATTCAAAGTGTACACCACATACTCTTATAAGTGTGACACTTTGGGGGAACATCCCTTAGGATGTTCATACTAGAAGACATCACATCCTCCATTATCATCTAATTTTATTTTTGCAACTTCTTCTATTGTAGCAATTTTTCCCTTACCTCTTTGAATGGCACATTCAGGTTTCTTACACCTCCTATGCTCATGATCACTACCTTGTTCTTTGGACTCTTCAGCAATTTTTAGGATAGCTTGACATTTGCTATCCATGAAGTTTCATAATTAATCAACCCTAGTCATAATTTCATATTGAAATTTTTGGAGTGGAAAGGCTTTCCTATTCATCATCTCATCAAGTGCTAATTCTTCCTCACTATCACATAATCAAACATCCCTCTTTCAAATGGAAGGATCACGATTATACTCTTTTGTAGTTTCTCAATTCATCTTCCTCTTTAGCTACCTACTAAATTAATCTTTGGATCTGACAAGTGCTTAATTCTAACAATCGCCCTTAGGCATAGATGCCAATGGTTTTCCTCATTTCAAATTGAAGCATGCCTATAATGTGATGAAGTTGATCCAGTTAAGAATAACCATGGCCATAACATCTATGCATTGAGGAATAGTATTGGTCGATGGAGGCATCCAAGGGTTCATGTGTTCCTTATTTTCATCCTTGGATTTTCCTTCTCAAGATGGACACTCTGGAGTATGTTTGATATTTAGCAGTGAATAATTCAAGCATTGTACTCCATCATTTAATAGATCGTGATTCTAAGGACCCGTACCAATTTTCTACTTCTTTAATGAGTGTCTATGGGAACAACTTAAGTTTTTGCCACTCATTATCTATGTTCTGTAAGGCATATGCATCTTGAAAATCTTAGAGATGGTTCTGCAGATCTAAGTTATATCCCCTTTCAAATTGAGGGATATTATTCATGTCTAGCCTTTTAATCCGACTATTCTTCACATGCCTTGTTGGAATTCGTTCTACCTCTATGATGTTTAGCATACTCTGGGTAGCAACCAAAGGCTCATCAAGGCCTTGATTTTGGTGCCTCTGATGCCCTATACTACCCCTTTGTTCATGGCATTGTGCCTCTCTTGAATTCCCATGCCCCTGGTGTTGTCTTGCTTGATGATCCCTTTAATCATTTTGGTCTCATTGGTAACCTTCATCATGGTCACACCACCTGTAGTTGTGATCAGAGCCAAAAGAAGAAGAAGATGATGATGGAGGTGAAGAGGAAAGAGGACTAGCATCATCACAGTGCCTGCTACCACCTCTTCAATGATCATGACCATGATCATGATCTTGTTTCTTGTTTGCATCCCTACCTTGACTTGCCTCTTTGGATCCTTCTTTGTCATTGGATCCATTCTTACTAGAACCAGGATTGTGAATTATGAATTGCAGGTTCTGGTTTTGACCTCCTTCATTGAAGTCAAAAAGAGGAATTTCACTAAATGGAAAACCCCCAAAGAAGGGCTCTCCACCATCTTTTTGGTACAATAGGTATGAGGATTCTTTAAATCCTTTTTCCTTCATAGATTCATACCATTCTTATAACTAGAGATCCTTGAGATGTTGTGCCTCAGTGGGATGATAATCCCTAGCATCACTATCTTGCACTATGTACTCAACATGAAGTCCTTGAAAACCTCATCATATAAGCATTTGTTGGAGCATTCTAGGAATGGATTGATCATGCGACAACACAATGTTGCCCTTCATGTCATGCCACCACAGCTATTCATCCTAGTGTGGGATGGAGGTGAAATTTGGTACATACTCATCAGGATGAGCATATACCACTCAGTATTGTTGAGACACTCATGGATGCACTTTGTCAGACTTGGGTGGAGAATCACTCCTATGAGAAGAAGACATTTTATGTTAGAAAAAATAAAAATGCAATGTACTTTTAAAAATTGTTGTAGTAATCTTAAGATGTGATATGACTGTAAGGTTCATTCCAATGATTTGAATAATTTTCACTAAATCCTAGATAGCACATGTAACAACTAAAAAGTCCTTGGCAACAATGCCAATAATGAGTAGAAATGTACCCCTATGCCTAACCATATGAATTACTAAGGTGTTCACACATGATCTAGTCAAATTTCATGGACCTATAGTTCTCGAGTGTACTAGTTCCTCTAGGAACTAAGATGGATGTTAAGAACATTCATTGTCTTCCCACCTACACTTGTGAAGCTTAAGGATATGGTTTAAGTTTAATTAAGGCACATGATTTTTATCAATTTATGTTTTGTAAGTTTAATTACCTACAACAATAATGAAAGGTAGAGTAATTTAGGATCTAATTTATCTATTGCCTAGCTAGCCTAACACAAGTACCTGTCCCACCTTCCTGGACACATCTTAAACACATATAGCCTTCCTAGATTACCAAACATTAAGCATTTCTGGGTTACCAAGTGCTACACGTATGCTCAAGGTGGTCATGCTTGTGTTCATTAATAACTAGAAATTAATTACTTAATTATAGTGCATTAAAGTGAAGTGCATGAATATTAAATGCATTAAGAAAATATTTAATTTATTTTTAGTGTTGCAAGGATGATCAAAATGATTCATTTTTATTCCTGTCACACTACTGTGCTTAGGTACATTAGTGTTTGAACAAAGATCCATACACACTCAGACTCCTGCTGTAGGCACTCAGAAAATATTTTAACTTTGGAGGAAATAAACTACAAGAGCTTTGCTACTCTATGCAAAAGACTATGAAAAACTCAACTAAAAACTAACTTCAATTGTGAGCCCAAGCACTATATTTATAAGCTGGCATATATTTTATGATATTGGATATTTGACATTGTGTCTTGGGCTCTAATATCGAATACTCGATATCAAGGCTCCAATATCGAGTATCCAGTATCAAAGCCAGTCAAAACATGATTCATCAATGGTTATTATAATTCAAACTTGATAGTTGGTTTTTTTTAGTGTCAAACATACCTAGTTATTCTATTAAACTCTAATTTATTCAAAGCATAATATAAATAATTTTTGGCTTTAGGGCCATACATGAACTTATCTTTTTCTTCAACAAATCATTTGTTACATGGCTTGAGTGCTTTTTTGGCACTATCAACAAGCAATGTGTAGCCTTCAAGGATTGACTCCCATACTTAAAATTTCATAGACTTCAAGAAGCCTTGCATCCTTGCCTTCTAATATGCAAAGTTAAACCTATCAAACATCAATGGCTTTGTGTAAGACATCCCCTCCATTATTCACTCATGACTTGAAGCATGAACTCAAGAGTACTTGGCTCTAATACCACTTGTGGATTGAGAACTTATAAGGGGCATTGAATAAGTTCCCAAATTTAAATACTAAAGTGACCAAAAACAAACACAAATTTCACATGGTTTCCCAACTTGGTTATATCTACACTCAAAGGATATCATCTGTGCACACCTCTGGACCTAATTTCTTCAAAAAGCAATTTGAAGAGCACCATACCCCATACAAGCTTTGAGCTTTGCTTCAGAGTGTTTCATCATTATGAAACCACTCAACCCAACAAGATCCTGATAAGCTCAAAATATGATTTAGAGGATCCCAAAACCTTTACAAAATTGAGCTTTACACTAAAGTGTTTTGATGTTGCAAAACCAAAGATGTCTTCTCACAAGAAGCACATCAACCCCTTAGGCTACAAGAAAGAAAGAAAAGAAACAAGGTAAAAGTGTAACTAAATTTACAAATCCTTGTACTTACAGCTCAGTACAATTAGAACAAGAAAATGATGTTACAATGAAGAGAAAAGATAAATTTACTTAGAGTAGCCAATGATGAATCTTTCTATGAACAGTAAATGCACAATTCCAAAGATTTTCACTTTGTCTTATAGCCTCAAAGTTTCCAAAAACTCCTTAGAATTTGTGCAACGACTATCAAACAACTAGTATAGACCTCTACTTCAAAGTTTGGATGTCTATCTGAACGTGGCCTTAATGTAGAAAAGACATCTATCTTTAAGTGCAGATGTCTACTTGTAGACATCTATCTTCCAAGATAGACATTTGCTATTTTTTGGAGACGTCTACTCCACTTTTACACTTTGGAATCTGAGGCATTCCTCTATCAATTTGACATCTTAATAGTCTCCTAAACATCTTTGTTTGGCTTGTAGACTCCAAAATTATTATTACACATATATAATTTGCATTCTCCATTTTCTTTAAGATTTTTGACATACCAAAAGGTCAACAAATATATCTATTATTTTCTACATCAAGTGAATTGGCTTTGTTCCTCATAGTTTCCATCATTTATGAATTATTATGAATTGTTATATGTGTGCCTAAGTACAAGCAATTAATAAATTGAGTTACACTCTCTCCTTGATTCTTTTATTTTCTTTCTAGCCCCAGAAGATTGATGTACTTCTTGCAAGAAGACATCTTGTAAGTTTGTTAGGACATTACAGGGTTGAGTGTGTTTCTAGTGTGAAAATACTCTAAGCAGAGCTTATATCTTTGTAAAGGTTGTGGAATCCTTGAAACCATATTTTGAGCTTACTAGGACCTTTCAAGGTTGAGTGTGTTTGTAGCAACAAAACACTCAAAACAAAGCTCAAACATTATAAAGATTATGGTGTTCTTTAAACTAATTTTTTAAGGAACAAAGTCCATATATGTGCAAGGATTCTACCCTCCAAGTGTGGATGTACTCAATTGGGGAACCACATAAATTTGTGTGCCATTTTAGTTTTCTTGGTTGTTTGAGTTGGGAAACTTATTCAACCCCCCTTCTAAGTTCTCAATCCTCAAGTGGTATCGAAACATGCTATTCTCAAGTTCGGAGTGTAACATCTCAAGAGTAAATAATGGAGGGGGCATCCTACATCAAGCCACCTATGTTTGATGGGATCAAGTTCACGTATTAGAAAGATAGAATGTAAGGATTATTCAAATCCATGGAATTTGAAGTCTGTGAGTCTATTCTTAAAGGTTACACATTATCCATCGATAACATCACCAAAGCTACCAAGCAAATAAGTAAATGAACACAAGATGAAAAAGATAAGTTCATGTTTGATTTGAAAGTAAATGACTATCTTTATTGTTCTTTGAGCAAATTTGAATTTAATAGAGTAGCTGGGCATAAGACCACTAGAGAATTTTTGAAAATGTTAGAAGGTACATCTATTGTCAAACAATCAAAACTTCTAATGTTACAAAGTGAGTATGATAAACTCAAAATGAAAGAGGGAGAGAAAATAAAGGATTATTTATCTAGAGCCAATGATTTAGTTGTGGCCATTTGTGGGATGGGAAAAGATCTTCTTGAAAGTGATGTGATCATCAAAATGATAAGAACCTTGCAGTTGAAATTCAGTCCAAAGATAATAGTCATGGAGGAAATTAGGGATTATTCAATCCTAAAATTTAAAGAGCTACAAAGTGCACTCATAGTACATGAGATGAATCTCATAAGTAAATATGAAATCAAGAAAAAGCCCATTTCCCTCAAGAGTTCATCAAAGGAAAAGGAGTCACCTAAACATGAAGTGAATAGTAAAGATGAATTGGTTCTTCTGACAACAAGAGTGCAAAGATTACTTGCAAGTAAAGGCAAAGGCTTCAATCAATCTAGCACAAAAGGTAAGGAAAGAGGTAAGAATTTTAAAAGTTCAAATCTTGATTCATTCTCTATAGAATGTTGGGTTTGTGTTGGTAGAGGTCATGTGGCCTCAAAATGTCCAAGTGTTGCCAAGCCTCTAAAGAATGATCCACCTAAAATTGATACAAAAAAGAAAAATTTCTACACCAATAGGATGATGAACAAAGTAAGGAGGAAGTAGATGATACTGCAACAGACACATCTTATATGCATGGCCTTTACACATGAGAATTCTATGGAAGTCCTTGAAGAGTCTAAAGGTAAAACTGATGAAAGGTATAATGAATTGTATGAGGAAATTATTTCTCTTAATTATTGTTTTAAAAAGTTAAAAAAAAAAGAATGTACATAGAAAATAGGATGAAATCTCTATACTTTATACTTTATGCTTCTCTCTAAAAAGAGAACTCTCAAACATAAAGGCTAAGTTTCAAGTACTAATCCATTTGTATGAGCATAAGTGTAGAGACACTCAAGATACAAGGAATAGCAAAAATAAGAAAGTACCTCAAAATTAGCACAACAATGAAGATTTGAAGAATGCTTGTATAGGTTTAGTATCAGCTAAAAGGAGACACAAGACTAGGTTTGCTAATCCTATCCAAATTATAGATCCCCTATGTTTTTACTATAAAGTATGTGGCCATAAACAAAGCTATTATCAGCCATATATAGAGCAAAATAATGTGGCTACTTGGTCTTTTCAAGGAAAGTCTAGTAAGTGTAACTTACAGGATACAAAATCATGAAGAACTAATGAATAAGAGGAAGATATAGCCTCTAATGAAGTTAAGGGATCAAGAACCATAACTATGAAAAATTATCAATCCTCTTATTTTAGAAAACATGAACATGAAAAAGAAAGAAACTCACATGAGTTTGAAGATTCAAATAAAGATGCTAATGAAATAAATGCTAAGAAATAGTTAAACGCTTAGGAGGTACTCTATGATGGAGGACCTAATCTCAAACTCCATTAATCATGTTCATGCTAGAAAGCAAGCAAGATAAGTAATGGTACATCTTTATTCCTTCACTTGCTAGACTTAGTGTAGATTAGTTTATATTTATAAATATTAGTAGATAGGAAATTCATTGAATGGATGTTCTTGTAAATCCTTGGTTATCCAAAGAAAATCTCACTTGATCTTGCAAGATGTTGAGCTATAGATGAAAGCAGATGACCATCAAATTTTTAATGGATATTGATGTGATTTGTCTCAAGGAGGATCAAGGTACAAAAATTCACAAGGTAAGATCTAGTAAGCTTGCATCACCGTACTAGTGTTAGAACATATATACCCTGTGATCTAGCTCATATGATGTAGACTTGTATTATTTGTTGGGTTGTAATATGTTAAAAGTACCAAATGCTTTTGAAATATTTTCAATGAATATTGATAAATCACATTTTGGGTCCTTAACTAATATGTAGTGGTTTCATGTAGTTCAAGGTCCTTGACTCTTATTCATTAACAAGAAGCTCTTTGTTGAACATCCAAAGGAAAATTATTGTGCTCATATCTACATTGAAAATTTTGAAAAATATCTTTTATCATAGATACTACTAATGGGACACTTTGGTTTTCAAAAGTCTCCATACTTGATCTTGGTATGACATTGTAGATTTATTAATAATTTGATGGGTTTCAAGAATAAATGTCTACAATGGAAAGATGACCAAAGGAAGGAATTTCAACTAGTAGATCCATTGCAAAAGTTGGAGGTACTTATGTAGGGGGAGCCTATACCTCATCAATGGTCATTATCTTTTGGACGATTGTGTAGGAAGTCTTCAGAAACTCTCACCAAAAGACACTTAATTTACAAATTCTAGCATCCATGAAAAAAATTAAGCAAGAAAAAGTTTATTCATATTGAAATCTAGTAAAGTATCTAAGGTAAAAGTATAAGCTAATTTTGGTCCAATCATTTTTTTATTTTTTACCTCAAGTTGGCCTTTATTAATGCAAGAAATTAAAATCAACATGGTTGTATCAAATTGCTTTATGAGCATTGTGTTAAGGATATGATTGATTATGCTTGATATTTTAATAATCTTTCAAATTGCTAAAATTGTGCCAACTTGACCATTTTTATATACATTATATCTAAGATCTTCAAAGAAAAATGTGTTGTCTCTCTCTCCTTGGTAATGAAATCTACTTGTAGTATCTTTTTGATGATGTCCAAAAAGGGGAAGAATATTTTATTCATAAGATCTGTGTATTGGATATATAGTGAAGAGTAATTATTAAGACTTCAATTTTATTATGGATATAGTCTTCATAATCATAATTATGATTCATAAGATCTATGTATTGGATATATAGTAAAGACTAATTATGAAGACCTAGCTTTTATTAAGGATATAGTCTTCATAATCATAATTATGGATATAGTATTCATAATCATAAAATCCTGGCCAATACACTAAATAGTGATTTTGTTACTAATGACTTCTGACAGGATACTTGATCTTCAATGCTCAACCTTTGGCCCTAATGACAATATTGTAGATTCACATTTGAAAGGCTTTAATTTTATCTCTTTGTGGTTCATGGATTATGTAATATGCTTTATAAATATGGGTACCTCCTTATAGAATAATTTTTTCATCCCTACAAAATCTTTGCTAAAGGATATATACTTTTCAATAGTTATTCATCTCTTTATTATCACTAGCTATATATTTAAAAAAAATATAGTTGTGCTTTAATTACTTAATCATATGATGTTATGAAATGTGCTAACCCATTTTCTTAATTTTTGGATATCACTAAAAAGGAGGAGATTGTTCATCTTTTGGTATGTCAAAACCTTAGAAAATGGAGAATGTGGAAAATTTGTTTGTATGATCTTGTGTTGTAGGGCTAAGAAAAAAATATGACAAGAGCACAATCATGAGTTTCAAAGTAACAAGATGAAATTAAGACAATGAGATTTGAATTACCAAAACAAGAGCTAAGTTGTCAAGACAAGAGCTAAGATGACAAGATGAGAGTTGGGATGACAAAATAAAAGTTGAGATGATAAAACAAGAGCTAGGATGTTAATCTGAGATGACACAAAATCTTAATTAGAAAATGAGGTCTACAAGCCAAAAGCAGGTGTTCCAAGATCTACTAAGACATCCCAAATGTCAAAGGAATATTCAAGAGTTCAAAGTGTAGTTGCAAGCCAGATGTTCCAAATTAACAACAGATGTCCCAATTGCTGCTAGGATGTATGAAGTGAGACATTCCAATTTTCAATGGGGCATTTCACCTAAATGTAGGTTGTTCTCAAAGAGACATACCAAGCTTGAATGGGGCATCCCAACTAGTCGTTACATGAATTCCGAGGAGGATTTGAAAAGTAAAAGGCTATAAAACAAAGTAAAATTCTTTTGAAATGAACAAACATTATTCATTGATATATCTATCATTGTCTACATCAAGTGAATTGGATTTTTTCCTCATTATTTCCATTATTTCTAAATTATTTTGAACTATTGTATGTGTGCCTAAGTGCAAGAAATTTGTAAATTGAGTTACACTCTCTCCTTGATTCTTTTTCTCTCTTTGTAGCCCTGTAGGGTTAAAGTGCTTCTTGCAAGAAGACATCTTGTAAGCTCATTGGAACCTTACGAGGTTGAATGTGTTTCCAGCATGAAAACACTTTGAGCAGAGCTCACATCTTTGTAAAGGTTGTGCGATCCTTTAAATCACATTTTGAGCTTTTTGGAACCTTGCAGGATTAAGTGTGTTTGCAATGATAAAACACTCCAAGCAGAGCTCAAATACTATAAAGGTTGTGGTGTCCTTTAAACTACTTTTAGAAGAAACAAAGTTTAGAGGTATGCAAGGATTCTACCCTATTATTGTGAATGTATCCAAGTTAGAGAACCATGTAAATGTGTTTGCAATTTTGGTTGTCTTGGTTGTTCAAATTAGGGAATTTATTCAACCCACTTTGTAAGTTCTCAATCCTTAGAAACAACCTTCCTTATTTCTATCCTACTTAGAGATCTATTGGGAAACTCATCATCGTTAGGGAAGACCACCCAATTAATCATAGCTCTAAGGGGAGATGGATTAACCTTCCTATTAGTCCAATAGAGGTCAATGAACTAGGTTGGAATGGTCTAAATATCTAACTATGGATCTAGAAAAAAAATAATACCATATTCTATTTTTGAAATCATATGTTAACAACCATATGAAAATATGTTGACATTTTATTATTCACTTTTCTTTAAATCTTTGCTTCAAGTAGATTTATTTCTCATGTGTAAGGCATCAAACCTATTTTTTTGACTTCATGAAGCTCATCCATCACCTCTTCCCAACTAGGAAGGAAATTCACCTACTTTTGTATGTTTGTAGTTCTATCCAACATTCCTTTCATGGCCAAAGCCTAAACTTACCTCTAGACTTTCATGTAGAAATATTTAAAGTTTCCAAAGTGAGTTTATATGCCTTTGTAACCATTGTCAAGTATTTGATCTTATTAAATCTAAGTAATCTTCTCTTTGAATCCCTTCTATTTAAGCCAAACACTTTTAAATTTGAAACACTATTAGAATAATAATGGACTAGTGGTTAGAGAACAACCATGGGAGGACCCTACTAGTGGGCTAGTGGACAATCCAAATTGATCTAGGAACTAGGAAGAGGTTTAAATATGAAGCAAACTAACATCTCTAACTAAGTCTCTTCAAAAGTGAAGTAGCACAGGTGCATAAACAGCTTGACCAAATCACCTTAAGTTTCTAGCTATTAAAACAAAACAATTTGACATCCATGTTGTGGGTAGAGATGCTAGATCTCTTTTCCTTCCTTCAAGTGAGATTCCAGTCTCCACCAATGATCTAACCCTTTTCTAATCAATCTTTATAATTTCTTGTTTAAATTCACTTCTTTGATTATGGCACATCAAGCCATAAACATTTAGGATTTTCATCCCTTCCCCAGAAATGTCAAGCATGTTGAAGGATGTAACTGATTTCCTAAACTACAAATGTTCCCTTCATAGGCATGTTAAACTACCACTAAAACCATGTGTTATGAAGGTAGCCCCTAATCAACCTATCTAGTAGTTCCAAGGAAAGCTTTTAATCTTAATATTTTATAGAAGTATGATATCCACTCCATGACAAAAAAAGGATAAATCTAAGAAAATGGATTTTATCTACACTTCATAAACTAGCATAGTTTCAAGAAAGCACAATCATAATTGGATAAGAAGTAAAGAGAAGATGCTTGTATAATCAACTTTCATGCTATGATCAAGATCTGAGGTATTACCTATTTTGATGAAGTCTATAATGGCATAATCTACCTAACTCTTAAGATGTTCATCTAATGTACTCTACTTTCCATCTCCAATATTCTAATATGTCCCTTTCCATCTACCATCCAAAGAGGTAAGCCATCCTAGATCCTTTCCTTCTACCAAATCCATCCCTAGTGAATGTTGTAAAAGGTTTTCAAACTTGAGGCTATGGTTTTAATGCCTCTACCTTTTTTGTTTCTAGCTTTTCATTGGGGTCTCCATCCTTCAAATTTTGGTACATCTTTATAAAGACTTGCCATGATCTCCTACCATTTTTGGGATTTTTTTTTTTTAGTTATCATTTGCTAATCCTCCTTTGCTTCATCTATAGTGTCCATATATTTGGCATCTACAATCAATTGTGAACTTAATATTTCAAGCCTTTTCTCAACACCAAATTCCATCTCCTCTAGAGGAAAAGTGCACATTAGAACATCATTCTTCTTTTGGTTAGATGCCATCTCAACTGGTCTTTGCATGTGATTTGGAGGAGGATGTGGATGATCATGAGGTTATTCTAACAGGTTAAGCAATGAGGTAGATTATGGCATTACCTTCACCATGCTTAGTTTATGCATTCTAGGACTTAACAAGAAGTTAGTTAAAATGTACCTTGCTTTGTATAGATGTAGCTAAAATTTAGATAATTTCCAAAGAACAAAGGTTGAAAAAATTATCATGCAACCCTTCTAGCATAACATGTAAAAGTACCTTAGCATCTTATAGTATCCTCACATACATACATGCTAGTGATTTGGGGACCCCATTGGTTATTTAAGGATCAATCATCAAAATCTTAGCAAAGATTTCAATTATTTTCCTTTGAACATTCTTTGACTAAAACTTAATGGGTAAGTTAGAGAAACGTACCTAAACCATAAGCCACTGCTTAGTGTAAATTTACTCATCAATCTTCTTTTGGGTTGGCAAGAGGGTAAGGATCCACTTATTAACTTACATGATTAATCAGTTAATTCTCCAAGCTAGTGTTGCATCCACTAATGCCATGACTTTTTCCTCTAGAAAATTTAAGAGCACAACATTATTGTACAATGAACTAATTTGAATCAACACTCTCAACTAAGCTCAAAGGGCCAAAGCCTACAAGTTCCAAAAGATTATCATGTATTCATTAAATGTACCAACTAGGGTGAAATGAAACCTTTGACCTTGTGCTTCAAGAGTGTTTCTAGACATGTAAACCCTAAGTCTTTTTATACCATTGATTCAACAAAAGTATGCTTTCCTACACTTGTCCTTCAACTCTATCTTGAACCATGTCCAACCCCAAAGCATATACATGAATGAGATTCTTAATTTTATCTACCTCTCATCCAAAAATTTGTACCTTGACACTCAACTCTATTGACATCATCATCTGCCTTTGATAAATTGTGGTTAACCAAGTCCTGATATCAGACCCTTGATATCGGACCTGCATAAACTAGGCCCCGTATACTAGGTGATGAGCCACGATATCGCGTACGCGATATCGCGTCCTGCCTCATCTTCTATAAATAAGAGGTGGCACCCTTGGTTCCACATAGTTAGACTTAGACCCTCAGCCAAACTCTTGCAGTTTTGTCATTCCATAGTTAGAATAATTTCTGTGTGCCTGTAGTAGGAGTCATAGAGTGAACGGATCTTTATTCGAGCAATTTGTACCTAAGCACACATTTATGTACAGCAATAAAGATGAACTTTATGATAAACCTTGCAGCATACAGATTAAGCTAATTAGTAATTAATTATTGTTGAATGTTTAAATGCTTTTCTAGTTAATTAATATCTTTCTCAACCTTCAACTCCCTTAGTTAAATACACTCAGTATGACTGCTTCGAGCATGTATGTAGCGCTTGGTAACCTAGTAATGATTAGTGTTTGGTAATCCCAGCAGCGTTGCACTGGTTCAGGATGTGTATGACAAGTGGGAACGGATATTGGTGTTAGGAACATTTAGAACTTAATTAATGAATAGTTAATATAAGTTAGCCACTTAGTTCTCTCTCCCTCTCCTTTATTAGCAAAAGACATAAAAAATAAAAAAGCTATAAAAATCATATACCTGAAGCTTACTTAACCATACAACCATGATAATACAAGTAAGTTTGGGAAGACAGCGAACTGCGATCTATGAGTAACTATCTAGATACCACAACTAGTCCATCTGTGGAGTTTAACCGGATCGTGCGTGAAACGCTCGTATTCATATGGTTGAGTGTAGGGATACCTCGCCACTCATCACGAGGCCTCATATACTAGGCCCCGTATATGTGGCCCCATTGACACATCCATCCATGCGTTTATGCAGCCTCATTAACGCAGTGTCTATTTCTAGCTATAAATAAGTACACACCCATCGCACTTAGGCATCTTTTGGGTTAATTATAGGAAAGCTCTTGTAGTTTGTTCCTGTAGGAGTTAGACTATTTTCCCAAGTACATGCCTGCAGTGTGATGCTTCTAATTGTACAAAACCTTTATTCGAGTGTGACGTACTTGGACACGTACATGATTGGCAATAAAGATCAAGATTACTTCATCATTGTAGCATTCACTTAGTTTTAATTATTTAATTGTTATTGTTATTTATTATTTTCTTAGTTAATATTTATTTACCATCATTTACTATTCCTATTGTTAAATGTAGAATGAGTACGACTTAATCATGAACATTGAAGTGTAACTACTTGGTAACCCAATAGCATATATAGGAGCGCTCAAGTAATATACACTTGGTAAGCCCAGAAGTAGTACACAAGGTCCAAGATGTGTACGGATGAGGATGGATGCTCATTGCACTTAGGCTAGCTTAGATTCTCTTCTCCCACTCCCTATTAGATAAAACAGAGTTATTTTCCATTGCCTCTAGGAGTAGCACTAGTTTAGGCCCACATCATACACCTCACTTTGGACTAAACCATATGTGACAAAGCAAATACTAGTCCATGTGGGAAGACAGTGAATTGTGATCAACATGTAACGATCTAAATACCACAACTAGTCCATTTGTGGAGGTTGATCAGATCATGCGTGAACACTCGTATTCATATGGTTGAGTGTAGGGGTACCTCACCACTCATCATTGGCATCATTGCTAGGGATGGTGCTAGTTATTTAGATTAGTTATATCATACAAGATCACTATAACAAGTATTAACGATATATTTTTTAGAAAATAAATTAAATTCAATTCAATTAAGTCACACACGGTTCACAACAATGTCTCTCTCATAAGACTATGACAATGCAACAACTAGTAGGGTAATTCATTAGAGAACCAAAAAATTATATGATAATGAAGATGAAGGTTGGAGTACCCAATCTGATGTAGGGGTCTCCTATAAGCATCAACGCAAACAACATTGTCCCAACTCACAACTGCATAACATACCTAGTGACAATGAACCCCTATTGGCCACTACAAGCTTAATAGAAATACAAGAGGTTGTTTGAATATCCCGTAGGCATCATAAGGAAAGCCATCTACCTAGGCTTGACATAAATAACTTTCCAAAGTTTTCAGGAGGCTATGATTTAGATCCCCAACATCATCTACAAGCCTTCCATGATGCCTGTGCATGGAATGACATTGATAATGGATGGCAAAAACTTAAGCTCTTTCCTCTGACACTCATTGGCCAAGCAAAAGTATGGTATAGGTTGTTAAAACCAAAATCAATTTGACATTGGCCGACAATGGTAGAACTCTTCAATGAAAGATATCAAACCTATGTGAGAGTGTCAGCCTTAAGGAGGCAAATCCAAGAGTGGAAACAAGTGCAACATGAACCCTTGGACATGGCCTTAGAAAGATATTATGCATTGTTAAACAACTACCTAGGCCATGGTTCTCTGAGGAAAGGCTAATGTACCATATCATAGATGGGCTCTGTAATGAAATGAGGGAGATCCTAGGGATGTACGCCCAAGGTCAACTATATGTGCTACGAACCCATCAATTCCAAGAGCTTATCAAGCAGGTAGCAAAAGAAGAAGGAGAAATGGCTAAATGGGAGAATGCTAAAAAATCTCAGTAGGCCCAAAAATCCATAAGGGCCCATGATTATGAAGAGGAGAAATCAACTCACCGCAAGGAGGTGGAACCATCTTTGCCAATACTACAATCATTGGATGAAGTTGAGGTAAAGATCAATAAGATGATGGAGTGGGTGCACGAAAAATATGGAGAAAATGCTAACAATAGTAGACATGCAACTATGCCAAATCAGGAAATAGGACAAGACCCCATGCAACAATTAGAACAAAGGATAGAAGATAATAAGAATAAGAACTCAACTGCCAACTTCACATATCAATGCAACGTTTGTCTATATGATCACCCCAAAGGCCAATGCCCAATTTTGTCACATTTACATGAGCATTGGGGAGGAATGTTACATCCAAATTTCATATAGAAATATTGAGTTGAACCACAATGAAAAAAGCCCTAGTCGTGGGGGAGGCCATCACCAACCCGACCATATCCNTCCCTAGTCGTGGGGGAGGCCATCACCAACCCGACCATATCCTTTGTATGTCCCAACGCCAAATGCTTACTATGTTCAACACCCTGTTTCTCCAACCGGATCATCATCCTCTACTTCACCACATCGTTATCATTCTCCTAAGTACTATCAACCCATGTCCTCTCCAACAAGATCACCACCTCATGTTTCTTACACTTCTATTCACCCTCAATATTCTCATCATTCACCTCCTTCTACATCGCCACCAGTTGTGCCAAAAGATTTTGCACCACAGCATCAACCCACGAACATTACTTGTGTTGCTACTGTCAATAGTAGTGGGAACCCTCCACAACATCGAAAGCGTCCTTTCTTTAGGTAGGACCGTAGAAAGAGATAGCACAGTTCTGAAACCACTGCATCCTCCAGCTTAGCACAAGTTCAACACTATGATGCATCTACCTCCTCGAACTCAATGCCTCCTATTACTCTATCTAGGCCACCAATCAACACTCCAACAACCATGGGGCTCAATGAATATTGCCACATGGGGAGACATGTTGATCCTTGCATACCATCTTACGATCACAAGTACCATAGCGGGTCAACTCCTTATAAATTAACCACATCTTATAACTTGTCCAACTATGTCAACTCTAATCAAGTGTGTGAACCCCAATGAGGTAAGTATGACCGGGTCCCAATATTTTCAACATGCAAGGATCCCCACTTTCCATTTATTAATTCTAGCTATGCTTAACCATTTAAGTTATGGGGGGTTATCCCCCATTCTAACAATAGAAGAATTAATAAATGTTTTCCTTTTCCGTAATTTTACAATTTTTTGGTTTCCAATTTTTCATCTTTCAAATTATTGTTTTGTCTTTTTGCGAGTAATCTCATCTATGAATAAAACACTCATGTGACTCATCGGTTGAGGTGTTGTTCTATGCTATCAAGTCTCAGGTGATTAATTATTTGGACAGCGAACCCACCACATCCACCCAACCATTCTATTAATAAGAGGTTCTACTCTGGGTACGATGATATTTTTGTCATCATGAAACTTAAAAGTAATTTTATGCTCATTATGCCTAGAGTGAAAAATGGACTAAGAGGGAATGGCCAGGGTCTGACATCAAGGGAACTTATGGATTCTCTTTGGTGACATATATAGGTGCTATCATGTAGCTTGGTTGTACTAAGATCCTTGTAGATCTAACGAAAAATGAGAGTAAGAGTAATAAAGGCGCTCAATAGAAACTCAATGTTGTTCTGGGTGTCCCACTGAAAAGACATGCACCCATGCTTGAAGGTTGGTAGCTTCTCCAGTTCACTATTGGAAGGATAAAGTGCCAATACACAAAAAAAAAAAACTTGTGTGTGTGTGTCGTAGATTCCAAATCACTCCTCCCTTGGACAAAATGCCAAGTGATTGTACGTCTTGCTATCATGATGCTCTTATGGTTATTCATCATTGGATGAAACAATGCGATGTCACTGATCGAAGAAATGGACTTGGTCTTGATTTTGGAGTGATGGGCTAATGACACATTAATCATGTCTACACTCAGGATTCATCGTATCCTGGGTTAGTTACCTCATGTCCCAATCTCTGCAATCCCATCCACAACTCATTTCACCTCACTATCTAAGTATTTCTAACTTGTGTCTTNCACAACTCATTTCACCTGACTATCTAAGTATTTCTAACTTGTGTCTTGTGTGGCATAGAATTCATATCTCATCGTAATGGTATCTAACATGTGTGTGTTTTTTTACATCGGTATAGATTACATTTAACCCCTCTAGTGCCTACAGACATTTTTAGGTGTGGTTACGTAAGGGCATTATAGGTTGGAACCTGCTTTGGGGAGGACCCACTTGCGTGAGTTTTGTAATTTGTACTTGTTGCACACCACCACATCATTTTATACCCTCTAAGCACTTCATTGTCAAATCTATTCTTTCCTTTGTCATCATTTCATCAAACGTTCCTCAAAACCATTATGTGCCTTTTGATGTATCACCTAAACAAACCAGGTCCAACATTAAACTTTTAGGGAAACTTCCTTGAAAAACTTTCTAACTCTAAAATCATACTAAGCAAAGAATTTAACAATTACTTAAGGCAATAAGTAAGGTATGAAATAATTGAACTTCTTTCAATAACCTTACTAACAATTGATCTTTGTGTGATTATAGATGACCCCTAAAAAGAGGACAACAAGGAGAACCTTCTCAAGGTGCAATTAAATGCCCAGGGGGAGGCAAAAGCCAAGGACCTCATGTAAAATGTGCGGAGCAGGAGGCATAATCATTCAACATCCATCAGGGAACTCCTGTCACTGCACAATCTAGCCAAGCAAAAGGTGGAGAGGTCAGTGCCTGAGCCTATGAAGAGGAACAAAAGCTATTTGTGGCATGGCATGTCAAGGCCAATCAAGTGTTCCCGCAGCTATCGTATCCATGGGAAGTGCTGACTCCATCAAACATTGAAACATCAACATGGATGGCTCATAATTCTCAGATAGAAGAGAAGACACATTAGGTGCTTCTTCAATGGTATCAATCTCAAAAGCCTTAAGCGCAGGACAAAGGAAGAGACCCATGGAGGAACCACCACCACCAGGAACCACATGAGTTTCAATAAATTCTATAATTTTATGTCTGTGTCCCAACTTTGTCATATCCACTATGACATGAATAAATTTCTAGTCAGTCAATAATCCCATACCTATCCACTGTGTAATCAATTGAGCTTGTTCCTCACTTTCTTTGACTCAAGGATGAGTTGTTATTCAATCGTGGGGGTATGATGAATCATGGTTAACTAGGTCCCGATATCAGACCCTTGATATCGAACCTGCATAAACTAGGCCCCGTATACACGGCCCCGTCGACGCATCCATCCATGCGTTTACACAGCCTCGTTAACGCAGTGTTTGTTTCTAGCTATAAATAAGTGTGCACCCATCGCACTTAGGCATCTTTTGGGTTAATTGTAGGGAAGCTCTTGCAGTTTGTTTCTATAGAAGTTAACTATTTTCTCAAGTGCATGCCCGTAGTGTGATGCTTGTAACTGTATGGAACCTTTATTCGAGTGTGACGTACTTGGACATGCACATGATTGGCAATAAAGATTGAGATTACTTCATAGCAACATTTACTTAGTTTTAATTATTTAATTGTTATTGTTCTTTATTGTTTTCTTAGTTAATATTTCTTTACCATCATTTACTATTCCTGTTGTTAAATGCGGAATGAGTATGACTTAATCATGAACATTGAAGTGTAACTACTTGGTAACTCAGTAGCGTATCTAGAAGCGCTCAAGTAATATACGCTTGATAAGCCCAGAAGTAGTACACGAGGTCTAAGATGTGTACGGATGATTGAGGACGGATGCTCATCGCACTTAGGTTAGCTTAGATTCTCTTCTCCCACTCCCTATTAGATAAAACAGAGTTATTTTCCATTGCCTCGAGGAGTAGCACTAGTTTAGGCCCACATCATACACCTCACTCTAGACTAAACCATACGTGACAAAGCAAATACTAATCCAGGTGGGAAGATAGTAAACTGCGATCAACGTGTAACGATCTACGAAGTTCGACGAAAACAACATAGATATGTGCCAAAAAACCCCGGGTTTACACTTTTTTTGGTTTTTTGATTTGGGTTTTCCCAGGGAACAACAACAAATGCCAAAAAACCCCGAGTTTACACTTTTCAACCATTTTTTGATTTGGTTTTCCCAGAGACTTTGATGAAATGCCAAAAAACCCCAGGTTTACACTTTTTTCGATTTTTGACCTAGGTCAGCCCCAAGGAAAAACGCAAAATGCCCCAAAATACTGGGAAAACATCCACTTTTCAACCATTTTTGGATTGGGTTTTCCCGGGGACGATAACGCAGATATGTGCCAAAAAACCCCGGGAAAACATTTCACAAAGCCAAAAAAATGGGTCCGCCCTAGGGACTTTGGTGAAATGCAAATGCCAAAAAACCCCGGGTTTACATTTTCGAAATCCCAGCCCCAGCCCCCAGCCATTATGTCACGTATATAACAGTCTCATTGATAACGAAGTTCATGTTTGATAACGTGATAAGATAAGATACCCTTAGTTTTGGGTTGGTCGTCTTACGTTACCCCCCTCCCTAGTCGTTTACGTTACCCCCTTCCCAAAAACCCTATATTGAATTGAACCACTACACACAAAATGGTAATCTCTCATTCTCGGAGAATCGCAAAGTATGGTTGGACCCATAGAGGGTGAAACGGGCGTCGTTCGGAAACGTACGATTCCCCGCTAACGCGGGGAACTTTTGCCCCGAGTTACCCAAACTGGTCACGAGAATTTTTTTATTTTTCAAATATATAGCCATGCCAAAAGGCAAATTGTAACAAAGATGCAGAAAATCACTACAAAAATCAATTAGTTTAGTTTACTATGTATTTATATGTACTATTTGGTCACGAGACTTTTTTATCCTCTTTGTACTATTTTCTTTTTTCTCTATTAATTAAATTTATTTTTTTNAAAAAATCAATACCAATTTTAAATGCATACCCATAAAAATCAAGATAAGTTCTCTCATACCCTAGCTTGAATAGATATATTTAAGCTTTACAGTGCTGCCCCCGTATCTTTGAGCAAGCTTTAAACCATAATCATGGAATTTCCATAGCAAAGCGCAGCTTACAGGTAGGAGGCGCCAAAAAACAAAACGCATATCAAAAATCACTATGAAAACACTCCAGCCCAACTTATTTGTTACCATTAACGGTGCAACCCCTTCGGACATAAATTTGGGAAGCTTTCCTGCCGCCACTGATACACGATTTGAGCAACTTGCATCGTTGTCTGATTACAGAGTTTTAGAAAAAACCACCGAAGCAGCCCAACATTCTTGCAAATTCGAAATACCCAAAGTGCCTGCAAATTCGAGGAAACAATCCTGCAAATTAGAAATACCCAGCGTGCCTGCAAATTGGAAGAAACAGCAGGAAGGGAAATTTTCTCACAACTTTCTTTGAATAATCCTGTCGCCTGTCTTCCAGGTACTGCAACGTTCTCGATTTCGTCCCATCATCTATAATGGCATGTAGGAAAACAACAGATAATTTTTGGGTCTGATTGTTGCAGGTAATCGGAGAAGCTTCAGGATGGGAAAGAACAAGATCGAGATTAAGAAGATCGAGCGCTCAGACGCACGGCAAGTATGTTTCTCCAAGCGCAGGCAGGGCGTGTTCAAGAAAGCCAGCGAGCTCGCCATGGTTTCTGGAGCCGAAATTGGAATCCTCGTCCTCTCCCCGGCAGGAAAGATGTTCACATTCGGCTGCCCGGACATAGATTACGTTCTCCAAAAATTGGAAACAGGGGAAGTGAATCCAGAGAATGAGAAAGTAATCAGAACGACGGAAATGCAGAAAGAGTATCAGCAGTTGCTGGCCGAAGTTGAAGGTCAGAAGAAAATCAGGGAGCATCTGCAAAGGGAATTGAATCACAGGGCCCTGTTTTCTCCGTTGGATGCTGATTTCGGAAACTTGGGATGGACAAAGGATATTAGTAACCTGAGTCTGGAACAGTTGCAGATGTTCGGCCAGCAACTGAGTGTTTTTAGGCACAGAGTTCTTTTGGCTGCCCACAATGCCCAGCAAATTCAGCAACAACAACAGTTGCAGGGCTGTTCTTATTCTTCTTCTTCTGCTTCTGCTGCTGCATATCAGGATTTTTTGAGATCTCAGACGGAAATGGTGGGTTCCTCTCAGATGATGATGTTTCAGAACGCTGCAGTTCCGGTTGCTGCTACTAACTCTTCACAGATTGCTTTGGCCCATAACCATCAGCAGCAGCCGTATCCGGCCATGGGGGCCCTGAATCAAAGCAATTTTGCAGATTATGATGGCAGTTTGGCAGCTTCTGCTTGCTGTGATGAAAGAATTTCAAGCTTCTCTGGTCCGCAGGAATTGCCAGGGCTTCCACCAAAATCGGAGGAATTGGCTTATGCTTCTGACCTGCACAAGATTGTTATGTCTTCTTCTTACTGTTAGCTCTTTGATTTAATCATATTCACTGCTTGCGCGGATGCTATGTTTTAGCACTCGGTTCTTTTCCTTTATTTTATTTTATGTTTCTTGACAGTATTGGTGCCGCAGAATTTCTTGTTTTTAATCGTGTTTGTGCTGTAATAATGAAAACCTTAAAAGCATCCAGAGCCATTGACCGTTTATTCTATGCTCTATTTTATATGTTCACTTTTTCTCCATGGTCTGAAACAAGCTAAATGTTAGAGTTAATCGAATTGAGGTTCTTAATTATCAGTTATTTAATGTTTTGTCTTTTTCCGTCATTGCGATTTTCTGTTCATATTTATATTTATCTCCCACTGTTCAACGTTAAATAAGGATTACAAGGCCTGGTGAAATCTACGAGGAGTTGTTTACTTAAAATCTATGTTGCCAGAAATGCAACGGAGTTATAAAGTTTCGTGTTTTTCGTTGCCGAAACGGGATCCCGTTTCAAAACGCCGTTGCCTATGAATAGTATCCGTCACTTGCTAGGCAAAACGTTTCCAGCAAACTGAAACGTTTTTAACACGTTTCATTTCATTTTATTTTTTAATTTTATGGTTAAGATATGAAAGCATACGAGGCTTTATTCTCAACTATTGCATCTTTCACAAATTAAATGCAGGTCTGCAATGAATTGACTGTGTGAAACGGCAAACATGGAGTGAAAAAAATTTACGGCCACTTCTATGGTGCGGAGAGCAATAAGCAACACATTTAGGTAAAGCATTTGGGGCCTATGCTGTGAATGCTCCTAATCTTGCTATTATGCTGTGAATGCTCCTAATCTTGCTATTGCTGCCGCTTTTGCATTGCTCTGTTGTGAACCTGCTAATTTTCTGCATTGCGGCTTCTGCATTGCGGCTTCTGCATTGCTGCTTCTGCATTGCTCTCCATGACCATAAATCATT
>MNCI01036848.1:963553-974093 GCA_015680685.1 Gnetum montanum
AAAATAAAGGAAGTACCACAAAACAAAAATCACTCCTCCCTTGAACAAAGTGCCAAGTGATCATACGCCTTGTTGTTATGGTACTCTCATAGTTGTTCATCATGGGATGAAACAATGCGATGTCACTGATTAGAGGAATGGACTTGGTCCTGATCTTGGAACGATGGGTTAATGACATATTAATCATGCTTTACACGTAGGATTCACTGTGCCCTGGGTATGTTACCTCATGTCCCAATCTCTACGATCCCTTTCTATAGTTCATCTCATCTCACTGTTCATGTAATTGTAGCTTGTGTCCCATGTAGCATAGAATTTTCATCTCATTCCGGTGATATTTACATGTGTGTGTTTTGTGGAGTTAGTGCAGATTACGTTTCACCCTTCTAGTACCCACGAACACTTTAAGTGTGGTTACACAAGGGCATTTTAGGTTGGAACCTGCTTTGGGGAGGACCCACTTGTGTAATTTGTTGTAATTCTCACTTATGCCATAACTTACACACACCATTTCTTACCCTTAGCATAATTTCTCCTAACATTCTTTCCCTACTATTATCCCTCTAAATTTCAACGTTCCTATGTACTATTACATATCCTTTTTCTTACCACCCAAGGTTTTATTGATAAATTCCACACCATCATCATTAATTGTGCCTCTGGACTTGATGCAATTTCCCTAGAACCTTTGATAATAGCCAATGTCCTCAATTTCCAACGTTAATTTCAAAATAACCCTTAAAAATTTTGGTGTTTTCATGGTGTCTCAGATCACTAGGAACGAGATATCGCATCTCTGCCACCTATAAATAGGTGACACCCCACCCCGGTGCAACAGTTAGCATCATTTTTCCATTTACACGGGGGGAGTTTTTGAAATTTTTCTCTACGACTTACGATTACATGACCCTTGCTTTTCTCACTATATCTCGCTCACTGGTACTCCGATTTTAATTCTGTTTGAACCTGCTTGAACCCGGAGTGTTTAGTTTTGTCGTGGGGGAGGGACACTTGCCGAAAAGTGCTTAACTTTTTTGAAATTTATCATCATCCAAAGGACATCAGTTAGGGTAATTAGCTATAACACTTAGAATAATTGTGCCTAACAATCATTTAATTCCTAGGTATACCAAAAAACTAAAATGGAAACCACCTAAGGCACAAGACTTATTATTACAAACTTTTGGGCACTTTCACACGTGATAACATAAGATCATTAATTAAGGCAAGCAGTAATGTATAACTTAACTTCAAAAATGAACTTAATAATGCTTTTCCCATGTGATTTGAACTTTGAATCATTTGCAAAGTTCTCTCCTGAGGCCGTTAGGGATCACCTTAAAGGGTCTCCCTTATGGCCTATCCTCTCTGAAAGTGGTGCCTGGTACCTAGGAGAGACGTACCAATTTTGGCACAATAGGAAGCAAGGCACCATTGTTAGTATTTGTGGTGTGACAGTTGACTTCTCTGCGCAAGCCATTTTAGAAGTGTTAAACCTTCCAATTACAGGGCCCCAGGTTGCTCGGTTATCCACTCGTTTAGACCCCGATGTGTGAAAGGATTGGTTGGAGAAGGCTTATGGTAGTGACAAAGCATTTGGTGAATTGACGACAGAAGAGAGGGTTTACTTCAAAATAGAAACATATCACCTCTTCCCCACAAAGGGCCTAAAAAGAATATCGATGTATGCGGCTAGAGGATGTGCAATGTTGATGGGAAAGATTAACGCTAACCTACCCCATCTATATTTGATGGAGATCCTGAGGTAGTTCGAAGAACGAAAGACAAGGAAGATGGCATTGCCTTTGCCCTGTCTTATCAAAAAGCTTTGCCGACGTGCTGGTATTCGGGGATACACCAATGATGTCCTCCAAAAAGCTCAGAATGCTTCATATGTTGAATTGCTAAAGGCGCCAGCTTCAAGAAAAAGCACTGGCAAAGAGCTGGGACTAAAATAAGAAGAAGAACATATGGCTAGACCCAGTCAACCTCCAGCCATAGGTCCCAGCCAACAACAGCAAGTAGGGCCCAGCACAGGCCAGGATTAGCCACCACCGCTGCAAGAATATAGACCGTTGATGAGCCATCTTAGGGTCATCGCTGAGACGGTCAGTTGGGGAAGTCGTGATGATGCAAACCTCTTTTGCATCATCAGTGATGGCATTCAGCCTATATTTTTGTTGGATCGCACAAGGAAGGAAGTATCCATTCACACAGGAGGAGGGGAAAGTAGATGGTCACAACAGATCTCAAGAAACGCAGCATCTTTCCAGGTGCAATTAGAGACTGGTGAAGGGGCCACTGTGGTGGTCATGCAACACCAGAATGTTGCAGGAGCTACAGATGTGGTCACAGACCACATCAAAGAATCCTTCAACGTACCTATTGTGCCACCGACAAATCTCTTAGGAGCACGAGATGCTCAAACCTTAGCCGGAACCTCAATGACTCCTGCGGAACATGAGAATGTGCTTGATAGATTACTTCAAATAGGGCAAGTGATGACGTCCTTGTTTGCCATCCCCCAAGATGTAACAACAATTCAGTCAGACCTCATTTCCACAAATGGGAAGCTGGTCTTAACAGAAGTAAAGGCAGAGCATGTTGAAGCTAAAGTGCAGAGACTATAAGAGCAGCTCGTGGCCTTACAAGCAGCATAGTAGGACCCTTTGCAATTTGTTCCTGCAAACCAGCTAGAAAACTTTAGAATCGAGCAGCTAACAAAATTAATCGCAGAAAATAAGAATGTCCTGGATGAAAAGGAGAAGGCTATTTGGGATGTCTCTGCAGCACAGGCGCAAACTCATGCACATCTTAAGGCACTCAAAGCCTTACAAGAAGAAAACAAACAGCTTGTGACTGACACCCTTCAGTTGACCACTGTAGAAAAGCAAAAGAATGTTCACGATGAACATTTTCACCAATTACGAGAACAATGTATCCGGGTCAACCAAGACATAAGCCGTTTAGCTAGAGAAAATCAAACCCTCTCAATGGAGGAGGTACGCACCATTCGTCAAAAGTCGGCGATTGAGATAAGCGCGTGGCAGAATAAGGCAAAACAACATGAAAAGCTGAAGGAGCACTTCCGGGATCAGGTGGGGATGTATAAACAAATCCTAGAGAAGGAGATCCATATGGCCAAGGCCCAAATCAACACTATCAATGCTCAACACACTGATTGGCAGGCCATATTGGACACATATGCCTTCGCCCACCAAGCGGAAGTTAAGAACTGGAACCTACAAATTCAGGACTTGATAGAGTACATGGAGTTGGCAAACCTAAGATATGCCAACCTTGCCATGTTAACAGCAGGGCGCCCGAGGTCAAAGCTCGAGCAACAGGTAGCAACCACCCACATCAAATACGAAGCAGAATTTGCAAAGCGTAAGAAGCTGGTGGAGAAACTGGATGTTGCAAATTTTGAACTTGAGGTGGTAAAGGCCAACTACCAGGGACAAAAGGATGTCGCAACTAACTTGGCTCGACGGCTAATGGACTTTCACGAATATAATAACAAAGCCAGAGCCTATGAGGGGGAACGACAGGTGTTTGTGGCTTGGTATGTCAAGGCCAACCAGATGTTCTTGCAACTACCCTGTCCGTGGGAGGTGCCAACTCCATCAACCATTGGAACATTAGCATGGATGGCACAAGACCCTCGAACTAAAGAGGAGAAGCTCTAGGCCATACTTCAACACCATCAAGCCTTAAAACCTAAAGCACAAGACAAAGGGAAGGCCCCAATGGAGAAGCCATCGCCACCAAGAACTACATGAGTTCCGAATTTTTGTAGTTGTAGCATATTTTGTGTGTTGTGTTTTCCTCCCACACTACGGCCTCATCCCATTTCTTTTCCCATCTAATAATCCCATACCTATCCACTGTGTAATCACTATAACTCGAGGATGAGTTTTTATTCAGCTGTGGGCGTATGATGGGACGCGATATCGCATCCTCCGCAATATCACATCCCTCGCGATATCGCATACGTGATATCGCAGTCCACCACAATGTCTATAAATAAGAAGCGACTCTTCCTTGTTTCATAACATAGAGTTAGATTGTAGCGAAACTCTGGTAGTTTGATCCCTCCAGAGATAGATTATTTTTCTAGTGTCTGCCTGCAATGTGGTGAATGTAATTGTACGGCATCCTTTATTCGAGTGTGACATACTTGGACACGCACATGACCGGAAATAAAGATCGAGATTACTTCATCATTGCAGCATTCACTTTTTTTATTTATTTATTTAATTGTTATTTACTGCTTTCCTAATTAGTCTTTCTCACCCTTATCTCATGTTAAACCGTGGAATGAGTACGACTTGATTATGAGTATTTAAGTGTGACTACTTGGTAGCCCAGTGGCATACTTGGGATCTGTGCTTGGTAATCCCAGTGGTAGTCATGCACGAAGTCCAAGATGTGTATGGATAATCAAGGAACGAATGCTCATCACACTTAGGCTAGATTAGATTCTCTTACCCTTTCTCTCCTAGCTTAGCTTAGTTAATGTTATCTTCCATTGCCTTCAGGAGTAGCATTAGATTAGGAACCCCATCATACACCTCACTTTGGACTAAACCATACGTGACAAATATAATACTAGTCCAAGTGGGAAGACAACGAACTGCAACCTAAGGATAACTGTCTAGGTGCCCAACTAGTCCATCTACAGAGTTCGACCGAATCTTGCGTGAGAATGCTTGTATTCGTATGGTTGAGTGTAGGGGTACCTCGCCACTCATCACATGGAAAGTAAATCTAATCTAAGTCAAAGTGCTCCAATGAATAAGAATCAATCTTGATCGTATTGCTACTCATGGAATATGTCCAGGTACATTACTAGTCGAATAAGACTTCGTACAACTAACTCAGATCCACTCTGTGGGCACTCATTGGCTATTCTCTAAGATTACATAATAAAACTGCAAAATTCAACTACTCTATTGACAAAACTATGAAAAACTACTTGCAAACTCTGTGTCCAAGCGATATATTTATAGGCCAACCCATACCCTGCAATATCGGATATCTGACATCGTGTCCTCGGCTCTGACATCAAGTACCTGATATCATAGCCTTGTTATCGAAGTCAACCAAAAAGTTGACTTTTTATTAGATAACCCACCCAACTGATGATTCATCATGTATCAATAGTCAAATAATTTCAAGTTCTTCTCCTTGAATATCTAGTCTGGCTTAATTTAGTTTATTTTAATTATTTATAAGGCTTGAACTAGTACCTTTTTGTTAGTTTAATGTTAAGCATATTTATTATTAATACATGATCTTTAATTAGTTTTGGATTTGTTTATTTATTTTGAATTTATCCTATGCCATTGACTCTTTTATGCTTCTTAACAACAATAAAATAATTGTAAGTGGATCTCACACTAGTTGGTAACAAGTAATGATTATTGTATTTTGTTGTATATATAGAAGGAGGTTCTTTCAATTGAAACATGATTGATAAAACCTAGTAATTTCTAAGAAGCCTCTTGCTTTGAGACTTTTAATTACAATTTAATTAGATTTTATCATAATTAATCAATATACGATTAATTGTCACCACTCTAATTTATAATATTGCACAACCTTGCATTCATTTTTGGTTGGAAGCCTTAGGAGCTACAAGAAACTATTAGCAAACTAAAATCTTGTTAGAGCATTTGTCTTTTTACATTCAACTCTTTATTAAGAAATCAGTGTGATTTCTTTATTTTTGTGATAAATCGTGGATTTTCCCGATTGTTGTAGATGCATAGAACTATCAAGGTATTACACAATGTTACATATTTTTTCCTAAATGCAACAAATTTTGGAAGAAATTAAGAATCAATGATTTTACATAATTTAAATATTTTCTTAGCAAAATTAGAGGCATCTTCATGTATTCTAGATATTTAATGATTTTCTTAGTGAATTAGCAAGGAAGCCAAAAATTGTTAGTGAATGTCAATTTTTTATCTATTCAATTTAATATTTTCTTCATTTTAATGATTCAATTTAATGACTTGTTGTGCTTTAAGAATTCTTTGGATATTTTCATTAGGTGCTAGAATATTAGGCTGATCATGGTACTAAAGTTAGTTCCCATATACTATTATATACACAATTTAAGCTTGTGGTAATAGCTTTCAATATGCACCTTAGTAAGAGATGCCAATTTTAGATAGTACTAATGCTATGGGTATTTAAGATTTGGTACATATCTATTAAGAAATTCTGCCCATTAGTTAGAACTTTAAATAATGAGGTGTTAGCCTAGTGGTACAAGTTTTGGCCAAGTAACCCCAAATCACGGGTTTGATTCTACTAGGTTGCATTAAAGTTATAAATTTCTATAAATCTTAAATTGTACCTATGTTTCAATTATTTAGGTTCCAATGCCCCCTTATTTGGTTAAAAACTTTATAACTCAATATTGCCTACTCAAATCAAACCCATAACTTGGAGTTTCCAAATCAAGAGTCTTACCCTTGATTGTTGTGGGCACTCACAATAATCAAATACAAATTAACAACGAGGTGTTAGCCTAGTCGTAAGACTTTTGATTTGGAAGCTCCAAGTCATGGGTTTAATTCTGGTGAACAATGATGAGTATAAAATTCTAATTGTACTATATCTCTTGGGATGTACCTATGTTACAATTATTTCAAGGTTCCACACACTACCCCAAAAAATCCTAGTTGTGAATGAATATATCACCATNAAAAATCAATTAGTTTAGTTTAACTATGTATTTATATGTACTATTTGGTCAAGAGAATATTTTTATTTTTCAATTTTAAAAAATATAATAAATAATTGAGTGAACTTTGAAATTAAAAAAATCAAAACCAATTTTAAATGCATACCCATAAAAGTCAAGATAAGTTCTCTCGTACCCTAGCTTAAATAGATATATTTAAGCTTTACAGGGCTGCCCCACATCCTTGTTGCCCCACATACTTGTAATAATTTTCATGAAAACCAGCCCAAGATACATTCTTATTATCTCTCTTTGCGTTAAGTGACGGTGTTTCTTATAGTGTTTGGTCAGCGGATATTTGAGACCTGTTTGATCAAGCTTTAAGACCATAATCATGGAATTTCCATAGCAAAGCGCAGCTTACAGGTAGGACGCGCCAAAAAACAAAACACATATCAAAAATCACTACGAAAACACTCATTTGTTACCGTTAACGGTGCAACCCCTTCGGACCTAAATTTGGGAAGCTTTCCTGCCGCCACTAATACACGATTTGAGCAACTTGCATCGTTGTCTGATTACAGAATTTTAGAAAAACCACCGAAGCAACCCAACATTCTTGCAAATTCGAAATACCCAAAGTGCCTGCAAATTAGAAATACCCAGCGTGCCTGCAAATTGGAAGAAACAGCAGGAAGGGAAAATTCCTCACAACTTTCTTTGAATAATCCTGTCGCCTGTCTTCCAGGTACTGCAACGTTCTCTATTTCGTCTCATCATCTATAATGGCATGTAGGAAAACAACAGATAATTTTTGGGTCTGATTGTTGCAGGTAATCGGAGAAGCTTCAGGATGGGAAAGAACAAGATCGAGATTAAGAAGATCGAGCGCTCAGACGCACGGCAAGTATGTTTCTCCAAGCGCAGGCAGGGCGTGTTCAAGAAAGCCAGCGAGCTCGCCATGGTTTCTGGAGCCGAAATTGGAATCCTCGTCCTCTCCCCGGCAGGAAAGATGTTCACATTCGGCTGCCCGGACATAGATTACGTTCTCCAAAAATTGGAAACAGGGGAAGTGAATCCAGAGAATGAGAAAGTAATCAGAAAGACGGAAATGCAGAAAGAGTATCAGCAGTTGCTGGCCGAAGTTGAAGGTCAGAAGAAAATCAGGGAGCATCTGCAAAGGGAATTGAATCACAGGGCCCTGTTTTCTCCGTTGGATGCTGATTTCGGAAACTTGGGATGGACAAAGGATATTAGTAACCTGAGTCTGGAACAGTTGCAGATGTTCGGCCAGCAACTGAGTGTTTTTAGGCACAGAGTTCTTTTGGCTGCCCACAATGCCCAGCAAATTCAGCAACAACAACAGTTGCAGGGCTGTTCTTACAACTGTTCTTATTCTTCTCCTTCTTCTGCTTCTGCTGCTGCATACCAGGATTTTTTGAGATCTCAGACGGGTTCCTCTCAGATGATGATGTTTCAGAACGCTGCAGTTCCGGTTGCTGCTACTAACTCTTCACAGATTGCTTTGGCCCATAACCATCAGCAGCAGCCGTATCCGGCCATGGGGGCCCTGAATCAAAGCAATTTTGCAGATTATGACGGCAGTTTGGCAGCTTTTGCTTGCTGTGATGAAAGAATTTCAAGCTTCTCTGGTCCGCAGGAATTGCCAGGGCTTCCACCAAAATCGGAGGAATTGGCTTATGCTTCTGACCTGCACAAGATTGTTATGTCTTCTTCTTACTGTTAGCTCTTTGATTTAATCATATTCACTGCTTGCCCGATGCTATGTTTTAGCACTCGGTTCTTTTCCTTTATTTTATTTTATGTTTCTTGACAGTATTGGTGCCGCAGAATTTCTTGTTTTTAATCGTGTTTGTGCTGTAATAATGAAAACCTTAAAAGCATCCAGAGCCATTGACCGTTTATTCTATGCTCTATTTTATATGTTCACTTTTTCTCCATGGTGTGAAACAAGCTAAATGTTAGAGTTAATCGAATTGAGTTCCTTAATTATCAGTTATTTAATGTTTTGTCTTTTTCCGTCATTGGGATTTTCTGAATGCGATGATTCATATTTATATTTATCTCCCGCTGTTCAACGTTAAATAAGGATTACAAGGCCTGGTCAAATCTACGAGGAATTGGTCAAATCTACGAGGAGTTGTTTACTTAAAAGCTATGTTGCCAGAAATGCAGCAACGGATTTATAAAGTTTCGCGTTTTTCGTTGCCGAAACGGGGATCCCGTTTCAAAACGTGGTTGCCTATGAATAGTATCCGTCACTTGCTGGGCGAAACGTTTTTAACACGTTACATTTCCTTTGATTTTATTTTTTAATTTTATGGTTAAGCTATGAAAGGATACGATGCTTTATTCTCAACTATTGCATCTTTCACAAATTAAATGCAGGTGTGCAATGAATTGACTGTGTGAAACAGCAAACATGGAGTGAAAAAAATTTACGGCCACTTCTATGGCGAGGACAGCAATAAGCAACACATCTAGGTAAAGCATTTGGGGCCTATTCTGTGAATGCTCCTAATCTTGCTATTATGCTGTGAATGCTCCTAATCTTGCTATTGCTGCCCCTTCTGCATTGCTGTGCTGTGAATCTGCTAATTTTATGTTGCGGCTTCTGCATTGCTGCTTCTGCATTACTCTCCATGACCATAAATCATTCATCAACTCTATGTGGTAAGTCATTGTTTCTGCAACAAACACTCCTCCTCCCTCTTCAAAATGGGCTAAACTGTGGATTCAGAGACCATTTTTGTACATTGTCTCTTCTTCATTGATCTTTTTTCACTGAGATTCTTTTCTTTAAATTAGAGTCTGTAAAATATCAAGGTCTTATTCTTAAAGTCCATCTCTTCAAAGTTAATAGAGTAAGCTCGTTGACCTTTCTCTATTTCCATTTCAAGGAGGGGAGCAAATCCTTTTATTCATAAATCTAATCCCGGACTTTGCCTTATGCTTGTTTATATAGATGAAAGAGTGGCAGCAGAGTTCTGCACTATTTTCAGCTCATCTTTGAGGATTTTATTTGATTATTTATAGACATGGCGGTGGACTGCGATATCACGTACGCGATATCGTAGGAAAAGATGCGATATCGCGTACGCGATATCGTGGCCTGTGCGAACCGCATCTCATCAATCATCTTTGCCAATACAACAAACATTAAAAGAAGTTGAGGCAAAGATCAATAAGATGTTGGAATGGACGTATCAAAAATGTGGAGAATTTATCAACACTACTGGAGATAGAGTTTTGACAACTGAAGAAACAGGACAAAATAGTAGACAATCAAAAAGAAGAGATAAGGAAAATCAAAGCCCAACTGCCAATCATATGTATGAATGCAACATATGCCTATATGATCACCCCAAAGGCCAATGCCCAATATTGTTACATTTACATGAGCATTGGGGAAACACGTTACATCCAGAGTTCGTACAGAGATATTGTGTTCGATCATAGTGGCAACAATCCCAGTCGTGGGGGAGACCACCCTCGGACTGGAGATACCCTTCGTATCATCCAAACCCAAACGCTTATCTAGTTCAACATCATGTTTCTCCAATTGGGCCAACATACTCTATCTCACCATACTACTATTCTCCACAATATTATCACCCCATGCCTCCAACACAACCACCACCTTGTGCACCTTATACTCCTCCTAACTTTCAACATTCTCATCCTTTCCCTCCTTCTACAGTGCCACCAACTGTTCCTAAGGTATCTGCACAATAGCAACAACCCACGAACAATACTTGTGCTACTACTTCCAAAAGCAATGAGAGGCCTCCTCAACATCAAAAGTGTCCCTTCTTTAAA
>MNCI01036854.1:9237-47345 GCA_015680685.1 Gnetum montanum
GTTTAGGGAAAATAGGTCAGGATGGTAGAACTATGGCATACGCTTACTGAACGCACAGAAACATACGCACACTTGTGTCAACAGGAATGCTTTCAGGCGAGCATGGTGCATCAGCCTGAGATTTCTCTGTTACAGATTACAGCAAGAATGCTTGCAAAAGGAGCACAGCACATCACTTTTTGTGATATCTCTGCTACAATATTTGATTGCATAGCGTATGGATTAGATTGCAGTGCGAGTAGGAAGGATGGGTGTTTGCGTGTGTAACAGTCACATACAGGAAGCAGACGGTAGGGATGAAATGAAATAAAAGCTAATGGTAGGATTATGGCAGAGATAGGCATGTAATTCAAAGTGGTCGGGCAAACCTAAGCAGCCATCTCAAAACTCTGTTGATCTTCACCGCTCAGATGAATGCATCTTTGAACGATATCCTTGAAACAAGTAACCTGCAACCACAGGAGAAAATAGAGAATGCCATTGCTCGTGGGAATTGGAGGCGAGATTGTCGAAACAAGTATTGCCCATGAAGAAAGTAATCGGGCCATGAAGAAAAAGCTGTAGCGCCAGGCCAACGCCGCCAATCCTGACGATTGGCCCAGCATATCATCTCCAAAAGGCATCAGACACAGTGCACCTAACTGGGTGTACAGGGAACCAGCTAGATGAATTTGCAAAGCTAGCGTCTGATAGCGATGATCGACGAAGGTCCCCGAGGTCGTTGTCGACGAGGATTTCGTCGGGGCTTCGGCTGGCGAGACTAAACTCTCACAGGTACCACCATTGCAGTGGACGCAGCGACAACATCTCCGAGGGGTCAGTAAGATGCCTCTCAGCTCATCCGAGGAATCAGTAGGATGCCGGTGGGGTGGCGATGCTGGGACTGTCCCAGTGTCCCACCCTGTTTGTTGTGCAATTGTATAGAGATGATCACGCTTGCCTGATATGCCTAGCAGCAGTAGTCTGTAAGTCTCAGTTTTAAGTCATGGTAGACTGTCGTTGCTGGTTTTAAGTCTCAGCAGACCATGGTCCCAATTTAAAGTCTAGGCGGACCGAGATGCACTAGTTTTACGTCATAGCAGACGGTGTCAAGGCTAGTTTATGGTCTCAGCAGACCATGCTGTGGATGTTAGTTTTGTGTCATGACCCAAGGATAGAGTTGTGCTGGTTTTACGTCTCAGCAGATGGTTGCTTACCTGTGCCAATTTTATGTCATAGTGGACAGCCGATGCCAGTTTAGCGTCGTGGCAGACGCGTGCAAAAGATGTCAGTTTTTCATCTTGATGGACCTATACAACACTGCCAATTTTACGTCGTAGTGGACGGTCACAACGTGCCAGTTTAGCGTCTTGGCGGATGATCAATGCCAGTTTAGCATCGTGGCGGACGTGTGCAAGGAGTGCCAGTTTAGCGTCGTAGCGGACGATGATTACCATACCTGATTGTTCACGCTAGAGACGCTGCTAAATGTAATACCTCTTCAGATATACGTGATTTACAAGGTTCGGTAATTCACTGCCGTTGATGTCTACTAACCTGAATGCTCCATTGTTGTATGCATCAGTCACCAAGAAAGGGCCCTCCCAGTTCGCAGAGAATTTGCCTACTGGTTCGCGAACGGCCTTGAGAACTAAATCTCCTTTCTTGATCGGGCGATGCTGAAGGTTGCGATGATGTTTCTGTCTCTATCTATCTTGATATTTTTCAATCGTGTCAAGGGCCTGTACTCGCTTCTCTTCTACTGAATCCAAATCCATTATCCGAGACTCGGTGTGTTGAGCCTCATTTATAATGGTGGAGAGGACCATTCTCAGAGAAGGAATTTGCAACTCGAGGGGCAGCACTGCTTCAGATCCGTAAACCAGGTTGTAGGGCGTACTACCTGTAGCTTTCCTACATGTAGTACGATACGCCCATAGCACATAGAGGATTTGTTGGTGCCACCGTCTTTTGTTGCCATCGAGCATTTTCTTGAGCAGATTGATGACCACTTTGTTCGTTGCTTCAGCTTGACCATTTTCTTGCGAGTAGTAAGGGGAAGAAAAAGATTGTCTGATGCCCTGGTTGTCACAAAATGATTTGGTTTTCGTGCTACTAAACTGTGGCCCATTTTCGGTCACGATAGTCATCGGGAGACCAAATCTGGTTACTATATTGTCTAAGATAAAATGGCAAATCTGTTGGGATGTGATCTTTCATAGAGGAATAACTTCTACCTACTTCGTAAAATACTCAGTAGCGGTAATAATGAAGCTATGACCTACGGAAGATTTTGGCGTGATAGGGCCTATGATATCAAGTCCCCATCGTTGGAATGGCCATTATCTGCATTGTATGTAATTCTGTAGGTGACACGTGTATGTGATTTGCGTGACCTTGACACGTGTCACATGTTTTAACCTTTGTCAAGAAATCTTTTTCCATGCATGGCCAGTAGTATTCTAAGCGAAGGATTTTTAGGGCCATAGCCCGTGGTGCTACGTGGCCGCTGCACAGTCCCTCGTGAACTTCGTCGACTATGTGCTGCATTTGGTTTCTGCCGACACAAGTAAGCAGCACATCATCAAAAGAGCATCTACAAAGAGTACTATCTCCCATGATGACGTATTGCCTAGCCTGTTTGCGAATTTCGTCTTTTTGCGAGCGTGTCAATTCAGGCGGTAACTCGCCTTGTAGAAGGTAAGTTTTAATGTCATCATACCATTCAGGCGTGCTTTCCTCGAGAAGAGAAGATACTTGCGCTGCCTGAATGATAGGATCTGTGCAGTCTATTATCAATGCAAGGCAGGTGTCAAACAGATATGAAGGCATGTTCAGAGCCAGTGTGGCCAGTGCGTCGGCCAGTGTGTTATCCATGCGTGGCACGTGTTGGGCATCGATGGTCGCAAATCGCCCCAGAAGATCTTTAGCCTTTTCGCAGTAGGGCTGCAAGTGTATAGCCTTGCGAGCGTAGACTCCTGTGATCTGATTTATGACAAGCATCGAATCGCCCCTAACTACCAGGTGTTGAACATCGAGTTTGCTGGTAGTCAGTAATCCCCTGAGGAGCCCCTCATACTCTACCACATTGTTCGTACAGAGGAAGGTCAAGCAATAAGCGTGTAGACGCACATCCTCAAGTGATAGCGTAAAACGGTGGCAGCACTGCCACCTCTAGCGGTTAAGGCTCCGTCGAAATACAACGTTGCCTCGGGGCCTGTCAAGATAGGGCTTACATTATGTATATGTTCGTCAGGGAACTCTGGTTCTATGGTTGCGTGATTGTTAACTGGTGCCGTTACTAACTGGTCAGCTATCACTTGGCCTTTCGTAGAAGATTGGCCAATATAGTGCAGATCGAATTCTGCCGTGATAGCCTTCCAGCGAGCTATCCTACTACTCTCGTATAGGTTCTGCGTAATGGTCCTAAGAATGTTATTTTTACAAATGATATTAACCTGGCTACGGAAGAGGTAATGTCTACACTTTTTGAGCGTAAAAACTAATGCTAGGAAATTACGCTCAACTTCATTGTACCTCATTTCGTACGCACATAGAGCATGACTCAAGTAGTAGATGGGCACTTCCGACCCATCATCCCTCCTTTGACAAAGTAATGCTACTAATGCTACATCTGAAGTTGCGAGGTAAATGTAAAATGGCAAGTCCCTTTGTGGTGGGAAAATCGTTGGTAAATGTTGCAGTTCCTGTTTGAGGCTATCAAATGCACGCTGGCAATCTTCCGTCCATTCGAAATTAACCCCCTTTTTGAGTAGATGTTGCATAGGGTGTAGCTTATCGGTTAAACTCGAGATGAAATGGCGTATGAACTGTAATCGTCCCTGTAACCCGCGTAATTGCTTGAGGTCTGTAGGGGGCGCCAACTCGACAATGGCTTTGACCTTATCAGGGTCAACTCGTATGCCGGTTTCTGACACCACAAACCCCAGCATGCGTCCGGTTTTGACATCGAATACGCACTTCTTTGGATTGAGCCGGAGCTCGTATTTGGAGCATCTTTTAAGGACTAACTCCAGGTCCTTTGAATGATCTTCAGACTTTAAAGACTTCACAACTATATCGTCTATGTAATCATTCAGTTTTCCTAAGAGGTAATCGCTAAAGATGTATGTCATGGCTTGTTGATATGTTACTCCTACGTTCTTTAGACCAAAAGGCATCATAGTGTAGCAAAAGGTGCCCCAGGGCGTCATGAATGTCGTGGTCAATTGATGTTTTGGGTTGATGTGAATCTGGTTATAGCCTAAGAAATCATCCATAAAGGATAGGAGCGCATGCTCAGCTGTCGTATCGACTAGCTGGTCGATACTCGGTAGTGGGAAGTTATCCTTGATTGTAGCCTTGTTCAAATCCCGGAAGTTTATGCAGATGCGTATGCTTCCGGTCTTCTTCAGCACAACTATAATGTTAGATACCCAATCCGAGTAATCGACTGCACAGATGAAACCAGCCTGATATAGTTTGGTGATTTCATCACACACAGCTAGCACGATTTCTGGCTTAATTTTCCGTACCTTTTGCCTAACTGCTTTAATCTGCGGGTCTAAGATTATGTTATGTTGAATTAACCTGGGATCTAGCCCAGGCATATCTTCGTAGGACCATGCAAAGACTGTGATGTTGTCTTGAAGGACTTGCTTTATGGCATTGTGCATTTTCTCGTCTAATAAGGAACTGACCTTAAGCGTTTTGAGCTCACCCTTATGCATAACGATAGAAACCTCGTTAATGGGGTCTTCGGTTATGTCCCCAACCTCCAGGTCTAGCGTGCGCATCGACTGTGCTAGCCATTCTGGGGACGTTTCCGATGCTGCTATGGTTACGCTGTTCAAAGGGGAGTTAATGTCTACAAGTGCAGAGTCAAATTTCCTAACTACCCTCTCGTATGGGTCTGTTAAAGTTAAAGGTGTTGAAAGTGTTACGTACATTTTCCGTCTGTTCTGTAAAACCGCAAAGTGCGTAAATAATTAGGAAGAAGTATGATGCGATTGTGTCAAATTTGGAGAGCTAACAAAATTTTGAATATTGTAGAACAGGCTGTAATCAATGTTACCTGATTACGAGGCGATAAGATGTAGTAGTTTAACGTCATTTTGGACAGTGGCACATGCGAGATCCGCCACATTAATCTCTTGATTTTTCGGGTTCTGTTTTAGGAAAGTCCCGCTGAAATCGAATATCAAGTCAGTGATGCTCGCATATAAGTAAGCGGTTTTTTATGAAAAGGGGCTGTTAGCTGTTGTGAATGCGAATTCATGACTGTTGTGGAGCAAGAGGAGAAAGAGCGGAAGAGTTGAGCGTGTGGTTTGCGAAGGTTTGTAAGTGCTGAACTGTGACAATCCTGAAAGCTACTATAATGGCACCAAAAATCAAAAGAAAGAATGTGAAATTGACAAAAATTGACGAGATGCAAGCAAATCTGGAGCGCGTTTCGCAGGCGGTGGTTGATGTCTGTGACCCTGCGCCCTTGAATCGGTAGACCATTCCTTGCACTCCTATGCTATTTTAATATATATATTTTTTTGCGTAAATTTGTATTGCAGATTATGGACCTCGGGTTAATGCGAGGGTTTAATAGGGTTGCATCTACCGCCATTGTCAGGGACGAACCTTGCGTTGTTGCAAGGGTTTGGGCGATTTCGGCATGGATAATTAGGCGTAATTTATAAATTTTCTGTATTAGTCATACAAATGTAAATCTAGGCGTTAATTTATGTATTGAATTTTTTGTACAGCGTTACGTTAAAGCCTGTGTTGATTGTCTTGGACATTGTCAGGGTTTTGTGTTGTATAAACCCCATCGTCCCCAATGTCCCTCCTTCGCAAATGCGGTTGCAGGGGAAGGCCATCTGGCTCCAAAGGGGTGCACTGGAGTTTTTGCAGTTCTTACTACGCAACTTCAGTGTAATTGTGTGGTCCAATTTGTCCGGCGATATCGCTGGTGCCATTTTGGAACACCTGCTGGTGGGTTCTGCGCAAGGGATTTTGGCCTTTTTGACAGATGGAGCCATCGATACGGGCCATGCTGACGACCAAGAGCTTAGCGCCCGCAGTTTAAGGTGTCTAAACTGGATCTGGGACATGGCCCGGTTTAGTTGTTATCACGCATATAACACCCTATTCGTGGCTCGCCATGTCTCAACCTGCTTCCAGAACCCACAAGGGACTGTGTACTATGTAGGCAGGTAAGCAAGTTTTGTTAACTGTATTTCTGTTGCATGTTAATTCTCTGTGTTTTACAAAGTATAAGATAAGCCTATGTGGAAAATGCAAGATAAGTCTATGTGGTATGGTACAGGTTTTTCATTCGTGAAAACAGACTAGTTGGAAATGGAGACACGCTGGCATGGGCTGAAACGACAATACAAGCGTTTACTTCAACTAGCAACGTGTGCACTGGTGTTATAGGGTAGATCGGGTTCGACATGCATGAGTACCCCACCCGCTATACTGAGGCTTTTAAGAGTTGCCAGGAACTCGGGTGGCTACACGATGACTGGACCTTAGATTCGCCCCTTACTGTTACGGACGTGCAGAGGAACCTTCCGCCATTTCCATTGCCATTTGGCCCCGGTAAGGCTGTTGTATAATTGTGAGCGTTGCGTAATAGTGTTTTTGTTTTATTTGTCTTTTACGTTGTACAGTCAGGGAATCTCGGGAGATTACCCTTACGATTTTCGGCCGCGAGGCGCGAACCGTCTTCTTCCGCTATGGCGACATCAAGGACGCCCAGCGCTGGCTCGGCCACTCGGCGGCCCCAGTTGCGGTAACCACCAAGGTCCGAGTAGCAAGGCTAATGCACCTGTTTCTAGCTGCAACCCTTGATGTTCCTGCTGGTAAAATGCTAACCCTGGTCAACTCTTTCAACGAAATGGTAGAGCATTTTTGTACGCGCGTGCATAACGTGTGTGTAAGTTTTGATATTGACGCTGAGCTTTTCGAGGACCTATTTGGTGTTCCCTTGAATGGCCCTCCTATAAAAGTGAAGGCGAAGAGGAGCCTCAACTTCCAGAGGTGGCTGGAAGAGTGGGTAAGAGTCTCGAAGGAGCCTAAAGGGTTTCCTTGCGAAGGATTCCAGACGGGCATTGCCAAGACAATGTATCCCCTTTTTCGGGCCCGGACCTTCCCCAAAACACTCTCGCAAGGGAAGTTCTTTTCTATCGAGCAGACCCGTATTATGCGGGAGGTTCTGGAGGAGGGAACCCAATTCAATTTGGCAAGCTATTTCGCCAAGGGGCTATGTAATGAGATGATCAAGCTTCGTACGAAGCTTGAGTCTCATTTCAACATGCATTACGCCTTCTTTATAGCTTGTCTCCGGCGTTTTGCCGAGTTTCTAGTTATCCAAAGGAATGGGGTTTTGGTGCTGCAAGATCGAGACTAACTGTCCAAACCTTGGATTACCCACATCCTCAGCACTACCCGTGGGTAGGATTCGCGGAAAGGGATCGGGGAGTCATTGTCTATAACGACGAAGGGGTTGGCGATGTCTTGACTCCGAGGTCCCAACAGTGTAGGCGGGATAATGCCTACTCACACTGGCGATGCCTCACGGGGGAAACGTCTAGTGGAGGAAATCGTAGAACTTGCAGCTCGGAGCAAGAGGCTTCGTATAATTGAGGCCTCTGAGGAGACTGGGAGCGGCACAGGCTGAACTGTGGCGGTCAAAGTTTGATGGAGTAAGCCTCCGCCTGATAAGCGTAAAGAAGATAGATTGCAAACTGTATTATGCAATGTTTATTGTAGAATGTTAGGAATAATGTATTAAGAGTGTTTTGATATTACCAATAAAAATTACAGAAGAGCTGACCCCTGAAACAGGGGCAGTGGTACTAAGTCACGGAAAAGGGGCCTCAGTTTTGGAAGAAGAGGACCCGACTGTTAGCTTGAGCTGTGCACGGACCCCTGTGCGTAAGGAGGTCCCAGTTGTTAGTGGAAGCCATGCACAGACCCTTGTGCGTAAGGAGGCCCCAGTTGTTAGCGGGAGCCATGCACAAAGCCTGGTACATGAGGAGGCCCCAGCCGTTTGGACCAACGACGCACAGACTCAAGTGCGTGAAGAGGAAAAAGAGGAGGAAAATGTTGGCGAAGTCGCCACTGTCACCGGTAGAGGTAATGAGTGCATTAGCAAGTTTGCAGGATTTTGTTAATGGATAAAATTTTTCATTTGGATTACGCTACAGGAGAAGAGGATGTATCCACGTCTACCGCCGTGAGCAAAGCGTGGGGAGACTTCCCTGAAAAGTTTGCCTTCATGGAAGGCGTTGTCAGTGACATGATCGAGCGCCTAGAGAGCGTCGAACCTGGAGCTGGTATGTTATAGTTGTAGCAAATTTGTAATATTATAGAGTGGTAATGTGTCATCAACATTTGATGGTTGTTTCTGTTAGGAGCTCACCTCCGATGGGATCCCACGGAGCCCATTGATCTAGACACCGTGGAGCCTCCATCTGATGGGGAAGCCGTGCCACACCACATTTATGATAAAATGCGTAAATGTGCGTTACTCTCGACACGCTCCTTGTGGAAGAGTAGGGGTGTCAATGAGACCCTCTGGAAAAGGCTGCAGAGGACGGAGCAGAGGGTTGATTCTTTGACTAAGGAAGTTGGGGACCTAAGGTCGCGGAACGAGTTCCTACAGGCACGAGAGACGGGGGATGAATACTGGCGTACCACTGTTATCGATTACTCCCGTTATTGGATGGCCATCAAAAATAGCGTACAGACCAGTCGGGCATTGGTGGAGCAGTGGATGCAGATAGAACTCCTAGCCCAGAAGAGCCAGGATTAGAGGGATTACTGTGCATCTGTGCGAGAATGGGGGTAGAAGGAGAAGGACCACAAACATCTGTATAAGCGAGAAAGTATCGCTTATCGTAAACTCTACCATGATTCTGCCGTCAAAGCCCAATCCCAGGAAGTCTTTCTGGACGTCATCGGAGCCTCTGAAGCCTTCAAAAAGTTTGAAGAGCAGGTGACTGTAAGTGCGTCTCCGGAAAGGGAGATGACTCTCCCTGGGGGCCAGAGGATAGTCCCTACTTTCTTCCCTGATCCGCCCCGCTGGACTAGCGTGGAGAAAGGGAAAGTGAAGGCCGGAGCTGCCTTAGGAGAGGATGTGTGGCCGGATTTAACTGAGGAAGAGATCATGAAGCGCATGTGGGCTGGCCTGGACAAGCTTCCCTTTGCTACGGAAGCAGGGCCATCATGGGTAAGCTTATACGTGACTAAATGTAAAGTTTTTCGACTGTGTGGCCTATTCTAACTTTGATGTCATTTGTATTTAGGTGCCAAAAGAGGATAGGGAAGACGGACTAGGTGAGGAGTCAGCAGAGGAAGCAATAGAAGCAGAAGAAGAAGCATAGGAAGAGGAAGAACGCAACGATGAAGAGCGTCCTCCCGTGGAGCCAGTGCCGAAACGAGGACCTCATGAAGAGGAGATTCTTCGTGAAAGAATCATTCCTAGAAACGACGGCCCACTGGAGGATGATCCAATAGGGCTGGACCCGGACTTAAGAGATACCGGCAATACTGGTAGTAGAGGAAATGCGTAGTTGTGATTTACGCATAGTTTTGTTGATGTGGAGTGAAATGTTGTTTTATGAATGACTAAAAAGATGCGTTATAAGACCTTGTAGATGTTTTACAATGTCAATTATTTTGTCTTTTTGGCTTTTTATGCTTTTTATCTGCACAGCATGAACGTAATGATTAGGGATTTCGCCTAAGTTATGATGATAGAATGTGCTGGATAGTTTAAGGCCATCGCGGGCCGTCATATGATTGTGCGTAAATTAGGGACTAGTTTAGGGCCATTGCGGGCCGTCACAAGCATTTGCGTGATTTTGAGAACTAGTTTAAGGCCGTTGCGGGCCATCGACGTAACTGCATGATGCAAAAAGCATAAATGATATAAATATACGATCCTGTGTAACTAGTTTAAGGCCGTTGCAGGCCATAGTAAGTGAAAATTGTAATAGAATATAGTCCTGCGTAAATGCCTAAACTGATGTGAAAGCATGAATAACACGGGTACGATAAAATGTAAGAAATGACAAGCGTAAAAATAGAAAGCAAATGTAGCGTAAAAAGAAGTATATTGCAGCATAATAAATTGCTAAGTATGAGCCGCGATGACTTGCAGAGACATGATATCGTACGCAAAGACCATTGTTCAACCATTAATACGCAATTGTCTTTTAATGGCTTTTACGTTGGGTGCTGCATAAGGGCGAGGAGGCTTATGATTCGACTCCTCTACGCTGCCATCCGGAAATGGCAGGTCGGCCCAAGCTAGACCATCATCATTGCTGTCGGTTTGTTGAGGGATTTGGAGATGGGTCTGATCATCAGCTGTCTCTATCTCTGAGCCCTGTTCCTCTTCAATGTTATTGACGGTCCTGGGGGTGATTTCGTCACCGCGTATCATGACCTCCCCTCTGGCATAGGGGAGGTGTATCTCTTGGTGTATCGGTGAAGAAACTGCCCTCAGCTGGGCTAACCACGACCTCCCCAAGATCAGGTTGAACCCTGGCATCTCCTCGACGACTAAGAAAGTGGCCTCTGTCGGGAATTGATCCCCCACCACAAACTCGATACGCATCGTCCCCTTGACTTGAACCTGTGCCCCGTTGAACGATTTTACGCAAGCCGTCATCATGGGCGTGATCTGGTCGACCAGACCCAACCTATCTACGATTGAATAGGGAATGACATTGGTAGCTACACCATCATCTACGTGCACTCTCCAGATCCGGTATTGACCGACACGGATAGTGATAAACATAGGTTCAGTTGTCACATGACCTCTCTCAGGATCATCTTTGATCGAACCGTTGTGGAAGGTCAGCAAGGTAGTCTTGGGTTACTCAGCTTCAGAAGGAAACATGACAGCATGTATGGCTTCCTCTTCCGCTGGCAAGCTTCCATCCACTGATATGGATGTTAGCATGCGTACCATAGCCTCACAGTGTTCCTGAGATGTCATAAGCAGGTCGTAAAGGCTCAGCGTTGTGTTCTTTTGCTTGAGAGCCTATTTGACTTGTGTAAATGCGTCGAGGAGACCCTTGTCTTGGCTAGGTTGTTTGTCTCCCTTGTCCTCTTCCATTCGGCCCAAGAGACGGATCTCTCGAGGTGGAACGGTGTCAGGGGAAGGATTGCTGTTTTTCTTGCCAAGAGAAGGTGGCTGTGTTTCTGCGTGTTTGTCCTGTTTCTGAGGCAGAGACGAAGGTGCAGAGGCCAAGGGTCTAGGCTTGGGGAAGCCGAGCATAAAATGGTCCTTTGTTGCATTAACTGGTATGTCCTCTCCCTTTCGCTTGGGAGGCGATGGTTGGCTGTTTTGACTAGAGGTCTGCCCCTGCGTGAGAGGAGTAGCCTGTGGTTTTGGCACGCTGATAATAAAGGGCACCCTAAGCATGGGCGCGGACGAAGCCGCGGCTTGACTGTTGCTGTGTGACTGAGGGTGGCTTTGAGAAGGCGCCTGTATAATGAAATGCGGCCTCGAGGTTCCACTGGCTGACGATGAAATGGTTGAACCCCTTTGTGAGCTGGGGGGCACACGCAAAACAAAAGGTTGTTTCAGTGGTCCCTCCTGCTCGCTGTTCGTACTCACCACATTGATTGTATAATGAGCGTTGTTTGCGTTCAACGGGTCCTTGTATACATGCAATGTTTGGTTTTCTGGGTGTGTCGAATTACTTCCGTCTAGTTTTAGATGACCTTCGTCGATCATGCGTTGAATATCGTCCTTCAACGCCCAGTAGTAATCCGTGTCGTGACCACATAGCTGATGGTAGTCACAGAAACGATCTAGCCTGAAAGACTTCGGACCTGGTGGTTCATCAGGCAAGGCTAGGGAAGGATTCTTCAGCAATTCATAGTGGCGTCTGTGATGCTTCAGAGCTTCCTCGGATACCTTCTTAGGTTGAAGGTATCCTGCTGCCAAAAGTTGTTTCAGCAGTTCAGAATGCTTCACAGGCAAGGACACGTACTTTGAACGATCTTTACGCTCAAAGTTTGGTTTTTGCTGAGGGGGCCCTTCAGGGGCAGCTGTGTCTTGGCTGGTGTCGGCACCAGCCGTGGTCTCAGGCGACGTTGTGGGTGCCTTCTTGTTCTTTTTTTTTGCGCCTTCAGTCAGCGTGGCTACTGTTGTAACAACAAGGACTCAGATCGAAAGGTGGCCAAGTGAGTGTTGGGATCTCCCTCCATATTATACTTGGTAAAATGCGGTAGGGACATCCTTGGCGGTAATGACAGCATTGGAACCGCTGGACTAATCGGATCATCCTGATAAAAGTCCATGATCTGAATGGTGTCAGAACCAACGGCTTTAAGGCACCGAACCTCCTCAGTGAGAGTCTGTATGAGCTGGAAGGCCTAGTCCAGACCTGTTAACAGAGGTGTCTGTGTAGAAGGCATGGGAGGTTGGACTGGGAGGGTAGCGCTAGGAAATGGGAAGGAAGGAAGAGGTTGGCTGGCCGCTGGTGGGGCGTGGATCCCTGCAGGCAGGGGAGCCTGTGAAGACCACCACCCACCAGTCTGAGACAAGAGGTTAACTACCGCCTATTGCACAGGATAATAATAGTTATGCTATGGGGCCACTTGCGGAACTTGCGTCGCAGGTGCGACCGAGGGTTGCACACCATACACCGTTGATTGATTATGTTGCGCTGCAGGGTTGACCCACTGGTTTACAGCAGGCTGTTGGATGTATGGAGGCTAAAAGGCTATGGTGATTTGCTGAGTTGGAGGGGGCGGGAATGCTAAAGCCTGCGCCGGGTGCGTCATTGATATGGTGTGGGGTTGGACTTGCGGGATGAAATGGGGTGCGGTGGTCGCGGGGACCACCACCGGGATGCTGAGTACACGAGGTGATGAAACCGCCCCCATGTTGTTGTGAGGTATCTATACTTGCAGCCCAGACGGCTGCACAGTAACTTGCGGGATGACGGGGATATGTGCCTGGGTGGTCATGGTCGGGTTCAGAGGAGCTACCTCTCCATTGAGCGGGAATGATGGATTTGCGTAAGTATGGGGGCTCAGAGTGTGAAATGAGTGCTCGGACTGGGTCGTAAGCTCATCATCTTCTTCCTCTCCATTCTAGGATTCCATCATGGCCTGTGCAGCCTGGCTCTTGGCCATGACCAACTGCGTTATGATTTCGTGTTGCTGCTCGGTTAGAGGGATGATGTCGTAAGCTACTGGTTTGAAATCGTAACCCCCTCGGTGGATCATCTCAAAGTTGCGTTTCGCTTCGAGCTCGGCTTGGCTAAGAGCCAGTTTTGCTTGGATCTTGATGCAAATGAAATTATACTCCTCAGGGGTTATGACGGTAAACGCGAGATCTTTCCCCTGTAGTCTCAGTGATCGACGCGATGGTCCTGCTACACCTGGAGCTGGTCCGGTGACAGCGATAGGGTTCCCAAACGTGGTACCTAAATCGGAAGGGACTAGGGTACTTGTGGTCATGTAAAAGAAATCCATTGATCAAGATGATTAACAATGACGGATAACGGGATCTAAAAGATAGCTGGCAATAAGATCATAAATAGGCTTTCTACCCTGTAGGATTCCAAAGGAATCGTTCCTGAGACCGATCTACACCATACAACTTATCGTAAACTTCCCTGGAGGTATTACGTTTACGATTTTGGGTATAGATCGCTAACAGGGCCACCCGAAAATGACGGATCGGAGCCTAAGCCCTCCTTCTAGCGCCAGAAAACTGGAACGATGGAAAACGTCGGCAGCTGGAAATACCGAACGAAATTCTGTGTACACAGTTTTAATCACGGATCCACGTGAGGGCAATGCTGGAAAAACGAATCCATGGCACCCTGAATGGTCTTGTCGATCAGACAGGGACTTACTAGTCAGTAAAACGTTGGAAATGTTCCGTGGATCGATTTGATTCGGCGAGTCGCAAAATAAGGCGAAAACAACTTAGATGAACGTATGGGATGATAGCGATAACGTGGTAATGGACGGCTAACACGAGAGCAACGCGTGGTGTTCAAGATCTACGCTTTGACTTACAGAATGTATGTTTTGTATATTACGTTACAATGGGGAAACCCCGTTTAATTGATGTACAACAAGCACAAAACAACAAGAAAACTATCCAGGCAGAAATATGATCTACCTCGTAGGCCAAAGATGAGATGCAAGGAAGGTCAAGCCCTAATGTCTATTGATCAACTATTTCTGACCAATAGAGCCTGCAAACCGTACAGGGTGATCTCACGATCTCTGATCTACTTCTTTGCTTTGGGTAGTTTCTGCTCAGGATTGCCAATGATCGCTGATGGAGAAAGTCGTGTCTTCCCCAAAGGAATGATCACTCTTGTTGCAAATGCTCAAGCGAACCGTGCTCTGCTTCTGCTGAAAGGTGATGCTATCAACAATTGTCAAAAGCGCTGCTCTCTGTATCTCTACTCAAGGTGCTAAGTGCTCAAAAATGCTCAAAAGGAATTGCCCTTGTCTCTTTGATTTTTTTTTGCCCCACCCTTGTATCTTTTTTTACTGGGGTATTTATAGGCCACGACATCCTGTGGAAAAGGCGCACTTCTGATGACATGTATCTCGAACATTTCGGGTACTATTGACCATTTTGTGTCAAACTGTGACTATGCACAATATGCTTGTTTGCGTATTTTGCGTGTGAAAAACAGATGTGCGTCTAGCATGTTTCAACTATCTTTGGGTTATATTACGCTCATTCACGCTGCGTTGCATGCATGAGCGTAACGTAACATGGAAACAATGAATTCAAGCTATTTTAAGCTCGCTTACGTAGCCGCACGTAATGAAGCGTAAACAATGTTTAGCTTGGCGATGCATTACGCTCTAATACGCATTGTTGCGTAACGAGCGTAAGATGAGTTATCCGCATGAAAAGAAATGGGTTGAGCTGTTGCACTTTTCTAGACTTTGCCTTTGACTGTTTTGGGGCTCATTATGCTTCCGTGCGTGACAGAGCGTAAACTTGTCTTTGAACAAAAGCTGATATGCGCTCTCGCCTGAATTGCGAATCTTTGCCTGAGGCCGACTCACAATTTTCACGGTGTTTCACTTGGTAACATGCTAGAACATATAGAAGCAATCAAAGATATCCACAAATTCCCTTAATGTCACATCCTTTACATGCCCACTTGATTCTTCACTTTTTGTCCAGGCACAATGATTACAAATTTATTTTTAGTTTGATGATGAAAAAGAATATCATTATGACCATGGTAATAACCTCTTATTACTAGGATGAATGGATGGATGACATGGCCTCACTGTCTAAATAATCAATTCCTCTAGACTTGAGAACATAGAGAAAGCCTCACCTCAATGGACTACATGATGTCATTTTATTCACAAATGAGATTAATAACAAAGGAAATGAAAAAAAATGTGGAAAAATAAGAAAAGTTTGTATCAAGAAATGGAAAAATGATAAAAACACCCATTAATTCTAAAGTTTAGGATGGGGCATCCTCCCCATGACTAAGTGTTTAACCATGACAAGAATTAATAAGTGGATAAGTGGGTTCCATGCATTTAGAAAATAGTGTTGCCCTTTCATTTTTAAGCCACTAGGTGTCTTCTAATTTAGTGGCAATTGCATAAATAGGTTGTTGCTCACACATGTTTTTGTTAACTATATGGTGGATTAGAGTATGAGTTGTATGAACTTTGTGGATGTATGGCCCACAACTACATCCTTTATCACGATTATTTATGCATGGATTTATTTGTCTCTCCACAGTGCTAGGTTCATTAATTTTGATAGGTCTTGGAGTAATGATGAAAGTTGGCCTTTGTGTAAGGTTGAAGGACATTAGTTGTGAAAGGAAGGGTGTTGCACTTCATTGGCATTGTGTTGGTCTGGATGCATTACTAGATCCATGAGTGTTGCGCTTACCCATGGGAGCTGTTTGAAACACCAAAAAATTTCGAGCTTGATACTTCCCTAGCAAGAAGTAGGTCCCTAGGACCCACGAATGGCCATGGCTATATTTGGTGTCGCACATTACAATTTTTGGAATCAAAAGGCTTAATTTCACTAAGTGTGCAGTACCAGCATATACACCCAGCATCAACAGCGTATATGCCCAGCGTATACGCCCGACATCCCCAACGTATATGCCCAGCGTAGACATCCGACTTACACGCCCGATGCACACGCCTCATCTGTACGCTCGGCACCACAGATGCATACACCCGACGATGGAGTCTCAATGACAGAATGAAAACAGCATCGAAGAGCAAGAATTGAAGCAAGTCGGCAACCATCAGCGTACACGCCCGGCGTATGCATCTCCAGCCAAGTTCACACACGCCCAACACGTCCAGCGTATACGCCCAGCGTGTATGCCGGCCTGATGTAGCGTATACGCCCCACATATACACCTAGCAAATGTAATATGTTGTATATTTGTAAATCGTATGCACCTGGTCAATGCGCCATGTGTCTCCTAACCCGAGTCTAGCGTAACAACTGGTATAAAAACCCCCATTTTCCACTTCATCGAGGTCAGTGGGAAAAAATCAGGGAGCATACCAGAGACATTTACGCTGCACACCAGAGCTAAAACCCTCTTACGCTGGAAGCCCTGTACGCCGTGCACACAGTCTCTACGCTCCGCCTACCGCGCAAACCCGCAGAGTCATCCCTGCATCCACCAGGGCTTTTCGTCTACCTTGTGTTCATCACAACTACGTTAGACCGGTGCATTGTACTTTGACTCTTTAATACCATTGTTTACAGTTTATGCTAATTTCTTGCATGTTTTTGTTTACGCCCATTTACATTTACGCCATGTTCATATCTGCTATGCCATTTACGCTCTCGTTTACACCCGTTTACACTGATTACACATAACCCAGCATATAGCACTTCGGCATACGTGTGGGTAAATCCTTGTCTGATCCGCGTGCGGACCACCCAAGGTACTCTGCCTTCGTGCATTCCAACTCACACATAGGCGAAGGCAGGGTCTTCTGTGCGCGTCCTACGATCCCACTCCAGCCAGTGGCCAACGATTTTAGGCAGCATAGAAATTAGCGCTAGAAGGAGGGCCGCTAAAAACCTCGCTCGCAAACTTCTCAGCATCTATGCTCATTAGCGTTTTCGCTGCCCTGTTCCAAACTCTACAAGTTTTTCAGCGTATACGCTACCAACTTTACGTGAACTGTCCACAAAAACCCCAACATCTACGCAACTTGACTTGAAAACCCATCCTGCAAACTATCCAGCGTCTACATTGTTCAATATTTACGCTGTCCCTATTAAAACTTAGCCATAAAACTGCCTTGTTTACGCTGTGCCTGTTTTACACTGTCTTGTCTTACGCTAAGCCTTATTTATGCTATACCTATTTTACGCTATCTTGTTTTGCGCTAAGCCTTGTTTTTGCTGTGCCTGTTTTATGTTGTCTTGTTTTATGTTGAGCCTTGTTTTCGCTATGCCTATTTTACGCTGTCTTGTTTTACGCTCTATCCTATTTACGCTGTACTCTGTTTACACTTTACTTTATTTTACGCCGAAGCTGTATACGTTGCCTAGCGTATACGCTGCACCCCTTACGCTGTATACGCTGTCTACGCTGACGCTATACGCTGAGCGTTAAAGCGTATACGCTGCACTTTGTCCCTTGGTTTACGTTGTACGAAGTATACTAATTTTTCTCCTATAGCCCGTGTCACCCTTAACAATTCATCATGAACCCCGTGAACACCACCGCCGCAACAGCTCAAGTAATCAACGTCATGGACACCATGGCTACCCAACAGCCTATCACGCAACACCCGGGAGTACAACCCACCGCGGGGCCCTGCCGGTCCCTAAGGTTGCAAGGGAGAGACCCGGCCGCTAACATCATAACCCAAGATCAGTATAATTTCATATGCATTAAGATACAAGCTGGCCTAGCTATAGACCGAGCAGAATTTGAGGTAAAGAGGCATTTTGAACTCTTTTACAGGGGGGGACGCGAATTCATCCCCTCTCCATATGATGTAATCCCTATTTCGGAGCAGTATTCGAAGCTTATCACACAGCTCCTCTTGCAAAGGAGTCAATCATTGGATCAACCTGCGCTAGAGCCCCAACCAGAAGAGGAAGATGACTTCATTGCTCAGTCCGAGCACGAAGATTCCTACCACACTTTGAGCCCGCAAGCACAAGTCAACACCATTTTTCATCCCGGTACAGGGGAAATCATTCCCCTCCAACATCTTAGGTTCACCCAAGCTCAAGCACCACCACCAGAAACATTAGCGCTAGTGCATATCCCTCCTCCGAGCGACTCTCAACCTAACACATTCCCTCTCACAATCATCCCTGCTGCAATTGCAGGTCCGTCCTCACGAGCACCATCCTCACACCATAATGTGGGGGGGACCTCCTCACCTCGAGTGATAGGGCTGCCACACGTCATACCAGCATCCACATCCGCTCACTACATCCCTCACATTCAAACACATGCAACCCCTTCGACCCCCGTAACCCAACAAGGGGTCCCTACATACAACATGGTTGGGCAATGGCCAGCGATGGGTGTGCCATTGCACCAGCCCTCTCATCGCAATATGCCACCTCATATACTCCCGCAGGTCAACATTTCCCAAATACGACCACAACCGCAACAGCAACAACCCCCCGTATATAACGTGCCATCCTTAGCACCACCCACTGTAAACATCCCACAAGCACAACCGCTGACGACGCAACTTTCGGCCTTTCAACCCACCATCCAGTAGTCTAACCTGTACAACATACCACAACCTCAAGTCGTCGTGTCACCGAGTGCCCAAGACTGGGTAGATGCCAAGAAATTAATGCAAGAACTTACTGACAAGGTAAAGCACCTCAAAACGGCTGCCGACGGAGAGCTGAAGGTACTGGACTTCTACCACGATGATCCCATCAGCTCCTCTGTCCCCTCCTTAACCTTGCCCAAAGACGTCTCATTGCCAACACTAACCAAGTATAATGGGGAGACGAACCCCAATGCACATCTCATAACGTTTAGGCTAGAATGCGCACTGCTCCAGGCATGGCCCCATTCCATTCTCCAAGTGTTCCCCATGTCCCTCGCAAGGAGGGAACTTGACTGGTATCGGGCCCTGCCAAGGAATTTCATCTTCTCCTTGGAAGACTTATTACACCAGTCCGTGACTCGATTCAAGTACAACTTGAAACCTGAGGCCACCTTGGATAGCCTCATACAGGTCAAGCAAGCACTGCTTGAACCTATGCAGAAATTTATCCATAGGTGGAGTGCCGCCCTCAATGAGTTGCACGAGCCGATATCCCAAACATATTTGCTCACAATTTTCAAGGGAGCTGTTAACGATTTCTTTAAATCCAAGCTATACTACCTTAACGCGTGGGATCTTAACCAAGCATTTGTACAAATTAAAAACATAGAGGAGGCAGCCCAAAATAGCCATGACCCTGCATACCTAGCCTTTAAAAACCAACACACTAAAAAAGATAAAGAGAAGGCTAAGGCAACCATAGTGGCAATAGCAGGGACTCAACAACAAAACAAACCGCTCACGGCCCCTACTAACTACAATAAACCACTTCCCACAGCCGTACCAGAATCATCATCAGCGCATAACCCAACAATGAACCGTACACGTAACTTCGAGAGGAAAGAACCCTCTCAATATACGCCCCTACCAATGAAGCCTTCCCAGCTCTTCGATCAACTCCTGAAGGCTGGGATGATGAAACATAAATAGTTGTCCCCCGCAGCCATTCAAAGACATGACTGGTTCTGTCAACTTGTTCAGAAACCAAGTTTAGCAACGCCAGATGAGCCTCCCATACTCAAAGGCTTCAGAATGGATCGCTTTTGTGACTACCATCAACGAAACGGGCACGGTACGGATTATTGTTTCACCTTGAAACAGGATATTCAACGGATGATCGATGAAGGCCAAATCACTTTTGATGAGGCCAACCCAGTCCAATTGCAGAATCAAGCTATGGGGATGTATAAAGACCCCCTGAACACCAAAGAGGCGTTGTACGTTATCAACACAATTTTCTTTGATGATAATTCACCCCACATCAACACTGTCTATCCCCAGTATAAACAAGAAACACCTAATAGGCCGTTCATAGTTCAGATTCCCCCCGCTGTGTCCACGCCCACACCTAACACCATGACACGGGATAAACCGTATTTAGTACATGTCCCTCCCATTAACCCCTCAAAGGCATCAACCCCTCATGCTTGGCCTACCCCTTTCGTAGTCTAAGTACCACCCACGGTCGCAACAGCGAAGGTCCAACCTCCACTAAAACCAACTCCGTATGTCGTTAGGGTACCCAAAACTCTTAATGATTACCAAACGTCCATCTCACGAGCGCCAGGCCAATCTAGCCCCTACTTCATTAGGGTCCCTGGCTAGCCTTCTAACCAGTCACATCCAATGACACAACCACAACCCCACCCAACTCCATATGTGGTGCGAGTCCCAGGACGGCCCGAGGCTCCAAGACCAGCCCCACCTCTACGCCACACACAAGAACGCCTAGCAGATAGGCTTACACGTGAACATGTGGAGAAAGAACGCCAACGGTTAGCTCTGGGGCTACCTAAGCCCATTCCACTTAACTCTGTGCCTATGTTGTCACCTAACAACCGATCGGATGTAGGTGATGAAGGCGAATCATCTAAAAAAAATGAACCGCTTAAAACGATAGCTTCGAACAAAAATGACAAGCCAACAAAAAATGAGATAAAACTGTTGGACCCAATGGACCTGGTCATCATTGATAAAAACGCTCCAAACAGTAAAGATTTAGCAATGGCCTTGACACAAGTCACCCAAGCACTGAAGCAAAAGAACACTTCGTTGAGCTTGTATGACTTGGTGCTAACATCCCAAACACATCGAGAAGCCCTAGTACGTATGTTAACGTCAATCTCGGTAAGTGAGGACTTGCCCCCGAACGAACCCGCCATCCATGCGGTAATGTACTCGTCTCACGGGGCCATTCCTAAACCCTTGAGCTTCCATGATGACAACATTAAGGTGAACAAGAAAATAGGAGAAATAATAATAGCCCCCATGTTCATAACAATACGTATCAACCAGTTCAAGATACATAGGGTCCACGTAGATGATGGAGCCGCAACAAATGTTGTACCATATCCCATCATTGAATAATTGGGGCTTACCAAATTAATTAAACCAACTGCAACTACATGTTTAAAGTCATTCAGTGGGTCACGCGTAATGGTAAAAGGTACAATAACTTTAGATTTCATAGCGGGAGACCAGTTCCCTACATCTGCCGAGTTCCTAGTAGTCGATGAGATGCCAGGGTTCAACCTAATATTGGGAAGACCCTGGTTGGCCCAACTGAGAGCTGTCTCCTCCCCTGTACACTAGGAGATCCACCTGCCTTATGAAGGCAGTGAAATCATTATACACGGGAAAGCCGCTACGCCTATTATCTCATCGCACATGGACATGGACCAAGGCTCAGAGGTTGAACTTGAAGAACCTAAACGAAATGATAAAAATGCGCACCCACCGGTAAGCAATAAGACTTCAAACATAGAACAAGAGCCTCCTAAAACAGAAACACCCACGTCTGACGCTGTACATACAACTTCTCAAATGGAAAATAACACAGAGCCCCTGCCGACTATCGAAACGTCTGAAAACATCGACACGGAAGCCATTCCATTAGACATCCCTTGGGCTGAATTACCATTTAACGTAATCAACGAAGGGGACGCCGAATATAGGATCATCCCAGTTGACATATCGCCTAACATTAAATGGAAGAAAATCAAAAAACTATTACAATAATATCGACACTCCCAGTCCGAAACAACGTTAAAATATCATTCGTCCGAGATGACACTAAACTACGGTAAATCAAAAAATAAAAAAATTATTATTACTAAACTACACTCCTAGTCCGAAATGACATTAAACTATCATGTCCGCAAAAGATGTAAAACTAGCCACAGTCAGCAATGATTGGTCGACAGAAAAAATCCACCCGTGTCATTCGAAATATTCCTCGTTTACGACTGGGGCCTGAAATGGCCTTAAACCAATTCATGCGTGCATACTTCGTTCTCCTTTTTGCTCAGCATTTACCATCACATCTCTCCTTTACATTTGAAACAAAACCAAAAAAAGCAAGCCAAAACATTTTTCCTTTCCATGTCAAGTTTACAATTGAATTCGAAATCAACAAAATTTTTCTTACATGCAATGTTGTACAATTACAAATGTCCACTATTTTTGTCCATCTCAAAATTTTCAAGTCACAATTCTTGTATCAATCTGAGTCGAAAAACAAAAAAAGCTTAAGAACTAAAAAGCCTAAGCATCCATGACTGGAGGATTGTCCCCTTTAGATTCACCAGCATTAGAGACCCCTACTCCACTGGGGCCAACTTCTTGAGCATCATCGCCACCTTCATCCTGAAAATACCAAAAGAACAACCAACATAGGAATAAGTGAATGTCAAAGTTTTAAATACTATTCAGTAAATTAATCTCATAAGGAAAAAACTCTTACCATAGGAGATCCCCCTAAGCCAAACTCCAGCCGATGAAGGATTTCTTCTTCTAAAACGCTGGCCCAGTCTGTCCCATCCAGGCCTAAGTCAACATCTGCCAAAGTCTTTCCTTTGTCGACAGCTGACCAGGTAGGACGTTTCAGAGGAAATTTGCCAACCGACACTTACCCAAAAGCAATTGTGATCACCCTTGTAGGCGACCCCATTTCCACAGTTGTCTTCTGAGCAAAAGTATCGAAAGCGGAACGCAAACCCAAACCCTCCACAAACATCTCTACTTGGCGGTTTTCAATAGACACTTCTTTCAACGACTTCTTGTAGTAATGTTTGTGATTTTTCTCGTCCTGACCCCACTTACAAACCTTGGAAGCAAAGGCTTTCCAATCTTGACATTTAAGGTTTAGGAGATCAATTTGGGCTTTGCGCTCTGCCATTCTCCGAGTCAGCGATGCGTGACGATTTAGTAGATTCCAATATCTTGTGTATGTGACATTGGACGTTCGCCAAAAGTGATCACCGCTTAGCCTAGCAGCGGCGAACTTGTACTGGGCCTTCAGATTGTCACGTTCCGCTGACAACTCAGAGACTTCCCTTTCTTTTTCCTGGATCTATAGCCACAACTGCTCAACGGAACGCCTACAGGTCCATAACGACTTAGCATTGTGCACAAAGCCTTCTGCAACTCCATCGTAAACAGGCCTTGGCACCTATTCCACTTTTGGGGAAAGTGCGGTTAAAATTTCTATGCTAATACTTTCAGAGGGATCCCATCTCAATTTAGCACCTACCCGCGTGAAAATACAAATGTTATGACAATGTAAACAAGATGTGAAACTCCAAAACCTTTGAATAATTTATACCTATGTCAGGGTGGGCCTCCTGGATCCGTCCAACGACTTCTTATGCGAGTCTAGCAACAAAATCCATTTTGCTTGGCATTTCAAACCAAGTAAATGGCTCATGGGTACGGGATGAACTAACCTCAGCAGTCCTCTCTAGGGGAACCGTCTTCATCGGTACATCCAAACGCACCGTCCTGGTCTCACTGCCTTCATCTGGACAAGATAAAAACACAAAAAATAAAAAAAAAATACCAAAAAAATGACAACTAACAGGAGAAATTGAAACGAGATAAAGAGAAAAACATACCATAATCCTTGTTACCCTCTGAGGGGTCACCTAAATCCAGGTCTCCCTGAAGAAACTTGTGGAGCATTTGATCGACACTGCCTTGGTGGTCCAGTGGCTCAGTTTCTATGGTTTTCTCCCTTAACTACTCTGTCCCTCCGCCCTGGCTCTTCTCTATATGTTCCTCCTCATTGTTCTTCTATGTATTGATTTCCTCCTCCTCGGTGATAGTCTCTAAAGCCTGTTTCCTCACTGTTTTTAAAATCAAGCCAAAAATATCATAGACATGTAAGCGATTAAGGTAAAAGTTATAAACAAAATGAAAACGATAAAGCAATAAACAGGCAAGGACCACTTACCAGGCATCTTGAAGCGTATCCGCTTCACGCGTGGCTGGTTCACACCAGAGACTTCCTCAGCCGGGTGCTCAGGCCTCTTTAGCTTTGACTTGGCTTGGCCAACAGTCTCCTTGATGACCCGTTCTGCCCTTCTAGCAGTGTAGGGTACCTCGTCTGGCTCCAACCCCAAACTATCACATGTGTGGATTGAATCGCCAACTGACCCCCTGTAGTAATAGAAGCGGATTCATCAATACCTTCAGGGGCATCTTGGGATTTCGCTCTCTCAAACAAGTGATTGATCCATGGGCGGGATATTTGACCCCGATCCCATAGAACAAACTTGTTGTCTACGCGAACTACCAGGAACTCGACAAAACGGCAAAGATAACCAACGAAGAATGCGAAGGTGAAATGGGATTGCACCTTGACATTCGAACGCAACCGCACTATCTCCTTGTACATGCCCAACAACAAAAATCATTCCTAGTTATATCGCATGCCTATTTCCAAAACAGTTCACATGACACGAACAGCCTCAACCCCAAGACACCTCACCTGGGAAAGAGTTTTAGGGAATACCCGTGCTCTGAACAGGGGATATAGTTCGTTCACTTCCACAACTTTTGCCTTCCCCTGCATCGGGAATCCCTTGGCACCCTTGGCCATGCCTAGCCAATCTTCCAACTCCCGAATCATCTGGAGCTCTTTATGAGCTCTGTCTAATACTACATTTAAGCCATCTACCGGTACGCCAAATAGGTTTGAAAAGAACTCGGGTGACAGATGGAAAACTACCTTCACACCCTTAATCCGAGTTCTATAGTATGAGATAGACTTATTAAAAGAGTCTACAATCCCAATCATTTCCCCAATGGAAACATCAGGAATCGGGGTCATAAAAAGCTCCATGAGGCCAGCATTATCCAGGCAACGAGCGAGGGATGGAGGAGCATGATTACGCAACCACTTCTGAGCTTTAGTCACCCCTCTGAACTTCATCGACAAAGTCGTCTCGGTTTGTCCAGTGGTCACCAGATCCTCACTAGAAGGTACATCAACTGTAAAAGCAATTTAAAGTGGTCATATCAGCACAAATCAAAACAATTGGACAAACCTATTAACATATCTAGAAAATGTTATCATTTACCATGGGTGGTGGATCTAGATGTACTGCCAAGGTCATGAGAGAAGACTGGCCCGTTGTCAGTCCAGCCTTCATGAAGCCACCCACGGGCCTTGCACATCGCAAATGCTCTGGAGAACTGCTTATGAAAATGAACCATCGAACCCTTCGTTTGACCCAGCACGGTCCCAAGAAGGGTGGGGCCTGTCATGAATGCCTCCAGAGTAGTGTGAGCAAAGGCTAATCCTTCATCTTCAATGAGTGTCCCATCCAGATTGGTCTTCAGCCTGTAAGCAAATATGGGTCAAAACAAGAAACAAACGCTAAACAGAGAAAGGAAACAGTAAACTTAAATATTCCTACCTAGCCACTCGATACACCATGCCGGGAGGGTTCTGGAATAAGGTATGTGCACAGGCAACTATGAACAACGTATTGTTGAGGTAGTCTAACCCTCGCGGCAATAGTGCCCACACGCATGTTAATGGGCGTGTAGACTGGGGCCCGCGGGTAGTACCATCCTCGTTAACAAGAGGCCCCTTGTCAATGTCTTGTATGAAAACCATGACACCCTCTGCAGCCCCCGGCAGCATCTCCTCAAGCACGCTCCGTGCAGTCACCTCGTCAAAGTTTGACCAGATAGCCACCTCAAAATTTTCCAATAGGAATGACAGAAATCCACATGTGCCTCCCCTGAACCAAACCCTGTTGTTATCCACGGTCAGATCTGGGGGAACCTTGCCATCCTCAACAAGGCCAACCCACGTTAATACCCCAACAAGTTCGACAACGATGAGGAAGCGCTTGCTGTCCCTGCAAACAATCACGATGCCACGACAGATTAGCCCGAAAAGTGAAAGTTTACATCATAAATCGACACTTAAAATTCGGAAAAATTTTACTAACTGTTTGCATTCAGTGTATACGCCCCATAGACCAGCGTATACGCTGGCGAAGCTGTTCACACTTAGCGCAAAAATGCGATTTAAACTCAGCATATACGCTGTACATTGAGCGTATATGCTGCCTTGCTCAGCGTATATGCCCACGAAATCCTTGCAATATACGCCCAAGTGCCCTTCCAACTTAAACAGTCTATCCCGGCACTGAACAAAACATTTACGCCAGAAAAATGAAAAACAAGTTTACGTTGAAAGACTACAGACTAATAGCGTATACGCCGAATAAACCCTCGCGTATACGTCGTCACAACAAACAGAATTTACACTGATAAAATAAGCAAATCACACTGACAAGACTTTGCATACAAAAAACTCATGACGCCGTCGCTTACGCTGATATGTTAATAGAGGGAAAATGTTTACGCTGACAAAACTTTACGCTTTAAAGTGACAGTCAGTGTATACGCCGCAAAGCCCCATGCGCCTAAAAACCCCTATGCTCGACGTATACGCCGATACTATCTACGCTATAAAAGAAAAAGCACAAAAATAATTGGAGGCAGAGATCAAAGCCTACCTATGGGATGTCACAGGCCATGACGGGATCCTTGGTCTGGGCAGGCCCTGCAGCATAGCTTCTGTCTCTTCCGCAAAGGTCAAATCGGAACCCTTCCTCCCCTGGACCTCCACTTCCTTTCCCTTGCCCATCTCGGCTTGTTTACGATGACGATATAAGTTTACGCTGAGGAACGCAACTGTCTACACTGGCGCTAAAAAGCCTACTCTTCGGCGTCTACGCTAGGGTCACTCTATGTCTACACTAGGGTTTAAGATTCCGCATCTATGCTAGGGTTAGTCTTTGGTGTCTACGCTGAGAAGCAGGTTTACGCTTACGCTTACGCTTTAGCAATTTGCACTCTGTCGCTTACGCTCTATCGTTTTCAAAGTAAGAAGCAAATGGACCCCCCCCACCTTCCCTTATATAGCGCTTCGATGATACTGACGCTGACACTGACACCACCATTGACGCCGCCATTACTCCTTTTGTGCCTTTTTTTTCCTTTTTGATTATTTTTCGCTAAAATTAGCCCAAAAGATGATGAAAATTATTAAAAATAGAAATTATTACGTCCTGGTTCCTCCGTGGACCCCATTTTACCCATTTTACGCTGAACATTCTAGTTTAAACCATTCACTAATGGCCCGATACGGCCTTAAACTACCATTTCCCCATCCAGTCGAGGCTTGGTACAGCCTTGAACTACCGTTACGGCCCGGTATGGCCTTAAATTGCTGTTTGTGGCCCGGCAAGGCGTTAAACTGCCATGAATCCCAGTGTGACGAAAATCCACCATTATGCACGTGCACATACTTTAAAATTATCCAAACGCATAGAACGATCTCCCTTCTTCTTATTCCGCTCTCTGTTTATTGGCAGGAGCAAGCTCAATGGACTTCCAGCATTTAACCGCACCGTTAATCATTGACGGACCATACGGCAAAATTACACAAGACATTAACATAAACTCCATCAACTTAAGTTCACCAACGGACAATGTAGTCATAGCCTCAACACAGCAAACAGCAGACGATTACGAAAGCATAACAAGATTCCTTGATATAGAGGCTGAAAACATCACCGAAGATCCGTTGACCGAAACCCCTATCACCATGCCCAATGGGGAAATCAAAATATTAAAGTTGAGCACATTAATGCAACCACAGTTAGCAAAAGACATTGAAAACATGCTTAGGGAAAATATGCTTAGGGAAAATATGAAAGCATTCACCTGGTCCTATACAGACATGCCCGGGTTAGACCCTAGAATTGTCCAGCACAACATTATTCTTAACCCGAGATTAAGACCGGTAAAACAAAAAGCACGAAAGGTCAAACCCAAGGTGGCATTAGCAGTTCACAATGAGATCACCAAGCTTTATCAAGCTGGTTTCATTCGGGCTGTTGATTACGTCGAGTGGGTTTCTAACATGGTCATTGTCCAGAAGAAGAACGGAAGCATTCGCTTATGCATTAACTTCCGAGATTTGAATGTGGCAACCATAAAAGATGATTTTCCTCTACCCAGCATCGATCAGCTTGTTGACTCGACTACGGGGCACACATTATTATCTTTTATGGACGGCTTCTCAGGGTACAATCAAATACGTATCAACCCAGAACATCAACTTAGGACAACCTTTATGACACCATGGGGAACCTTTTGTTACACAATGATGCCCTTTGGTATTAAGAATGTTGGGGCCACATATCAAAGAACGATGACATTCATCTTTAGCGATTATATGTTACACTCGCTCAATGATTACGTGGATGACATTGTAGTTAAATCAAAAATGGAAGAACAACATGTAAAAGATCTCGACTTAGTATTAAAACGCTGTTTAAAGTACGAATTGAGACTTAACCCAAAAAAATGTGTCTTCGGCATCAAGATAGGCAAAATGCTTGGATTCATAGCCTCAGAAGTAGGGATACGAGTAGATCCCAATAAGGTTAAGGCCATAACAAACCTAAAACCACCAAGTAAACTTACCGAACTTCGAGGTCTACAAGGTAGACTACAATTTATCAGGCACTTCATAGAAAAATTGACAGACAAACTAAAACCTATGAACCACCTGTTACACAAAAATGCCCATTTCGAATGGACTCCGCAGTGCCAGGAAGCATTCGAGAACATCAAAACAGCACTTGCCCGACTACCTACAGTTTACCCGCCCCAAAACAACAAACCATTTTACATCTACCTTGCCACTTCGGAATCGTCAATCACGTCTATGCTTTGCCAAAAACAAGATGATGGAATCGAAGTCCCTGTATACTACTTGAGCCACGCATTAGTTGCCCATGAGAAAAGGTACAACAACTTGGAGAAGTCATGTTTAGCTTTGGTCTTTTCTTTAAGAAAATGATGACATTACCTCTTCCGTAACCAGGTTTACATAATTTGCAAGGACAATGTACTCAGAGCTATAATAGGGAATATTTATGAAACAAGTTGAATAGCTCGGTGGAAGGCCATGATAGCTGAGTTTGACCTGTACTACGTAGTGCAATCATCAGTTAAGGGTCAAGCTATAGTAAATCAAATGGCAACATCACCAACGTGCGACCAAGAAACTATAGACCTAGAGTTCCCAGATGAGAATATAAGCGCCATAGACATAGTGCCCAATGACTACGATGTTATGTTGAACTTTGATGGGGCATCTAACTCTCGAGGAGGAAGTGCAGCTGCTGTCATCACCCATCCCTCTGGGGAGATCCAACCCTTTTCCTATCGCTTCAACTTTCACTGTACCAACAACACAGTAGAGTATGAAGGTCTCCTTAGAGGTCTCGCGACAGCTCTGGCTTTAAACATCACACGGCTTGTAGTCAGAGGGGATTCGCAACTAGTCCTAAACCAAGTCACAGACTTCTATACATGTAAAGCCCAACATTTACAACAATACCGCAACTTAGCAAAACACCTAATGAGGCGATTCGAAAACATCGATGTGCAACACATCTCCAGAAATGATAACACCATCGCAGATGCATTAGCCACATTAGCACTAAACATATCTCCAAATATGTTCCACATGTTGCCAAGCTCCATAACCAGTTGTGCTGAACCAATCACCGAGACCCTTGACACGTTGCCGATTGCATCTGTTAATTCAACACATGCGATAGAATGGTACGACAACATAAAAGAGTACCTTCTATGCGGCGAAACACCACAACATCTAACAAATGCACAGAGAGACGCAGTGCAGAAACGTTCTAAGCAGTATACCCTGGTAGGGGACACACTGTGTCATCAATCCTACAAAGGCATATTGTTAACCTGCATTAGTAGTGTCAATGCCCACACTATTGTTGAACAGGTACACGAAGGACTATGCGGAGGCCACATAGCACCAAAAGCCATGACCACAAAGATCAGACACTTGGGTTATTATTGGCCACACATGAAATATGACTATTTCACCAAAGTCAAAACATGTAGTACTTGCCAAAAACATAGCAATCTGATACATGTCCCACCGAATGAGTTGCATACAACACAAATCACATGGCCCTTTCAAAACTGGGGGTTGGACCTCATTGGTCAGATAACCCCCTCGTCTTCCGCGGGCCATAGTTTCATTATAACTGCCACAGAATACTTCACGAAGTGGGTAGAAGCTACTCCCCTTCGAAAAACTACATCCAAGCACATGTGCAATTTCATTCTCGAAAAAATTGTAACCCGCTTTGGCATTCCCATGACAATCATCACTGACAATGGGCCACAATTCAGCAATGCTGAAACCAAAACCTTTTGCAAAAATTTAGGGATCAAACACTCGTTCTCATCCCCTTACTATCCTTAGAACAATGGACAAGCGGAAGCAACAAACAAGACAATCATTAGAATCCTTAAGAAAATGCTTATCCAGAGCAAAAGAAAATGGCACGAACAATTGGTGTACACATTGTGGGCATACCATACTACGCACTGAACTTCGACAGGTAAGACACCATATAGTCTTGTTTACAGTTCAAAAGTTATTTTACCTTTGGAACTGCAGGTACCATCTTTAAGGATCACACTTTCTGGGCTTCTCAACGATGGGAAAATAATGATCTACGCATCGTTGATCTTAATTCGGTGGAGGATGAACGTGTGTGCGCCCTCGATCAGATCGAATGGTACCAAAAACAACAACGGCAACAACATCGACATGATGTCAACAAGCGCCCTATCAAAGAAGGTGACCTTGTGCTTAAAGTCGTTCGGGAACACCCAGACAAGTTCTCGGCCAACTGGGAAGGGCCTTACTTGGTCATTAAAGCATTCGACAATGGAGCATTCAAACTAGCTGACATGGAAGGAAACGAGCTTGCCAACCCGACTAATCATTTGTACCTAAAACTGTTCTATGTTTGAGTACAAACTCAGGTACGTGAGAGTCCTGGGATCATAACTATAAACTGATACCACAGCTCATCCTGGATCATGACGATAAACTGATACTACAGAACAGTCCTGGATTATGACTTAAAACTGACACCATACAGTGTCTGCAATGATGATAAACTAGCACCCATCTGGCATGACTGTGAAACTACCCCATCACCATAGTCCGCTAAGACTATAGACTGGCTTGCCTCTGTATAGTCCACTAAGACTAGAAACTAGCAATGTAACGTCTGCCACGACGCTAAACGGGCAATGTCCAATGAGTTACGACATAAAACTAACTCATGATAGTCCGCCAAGACTATAAACTGGCACGTTCATCTCTAGCTTTTCACTCCACAGCCACACTCATTCATCAGAATCACTGCATCACTCACCATCAGATACTCTCATCAACATCGTCGCTATTCAAACACAGTGCTCAGCATCTCCACCAGTATTTTTGTCCCATCTGCAGCTGTTCAAACCTAAGCTCACGTACTCACCCATGGTTTTCTTGTCTCCTTGAAGTTGTGTTTGCAAGATGACACCCAGAGGCTCTCGCCCAAGAATGCACCTCATCGCAAGTGACAAGGTGGGACAATGTTCATAGCACACATAACAAGACTAAATCAAACCATTCACTAGTACATTCCCATGCCCTGGTATATTCACTATCTGTTCGCCGATCTCCGATACACTGAAAACATTCAAACCTTTGAGCACATCGTTGCACGCTGCAACACATTACAGCAGTTGCAACACGTGGCCTGGCACCTGAACATGAGTACAAGATCAACGCAAACCTCTCAAAAAAAACGAGGCTCTTGGCACTTCCCATATAAGCCCCAGGTGGGAAGGCAGTTGCCTAAAAACCAAGTACTCATGTCCAAAAAGGTCAAGAAGCATATAGTTGCATGGCTCTAGCTCTCAACCAACAGGTCCCCCTAAACATTAAACACAGGCCCTGTTCCTCCAAGTCATGTCACACATCTCCCCGTGGCTTTGGTCTTGCCGACAAGTTCTCTTGAATACTAACCAAGAGCCTTGTTCCACCAAAGAACATACATCGCATGTCTGAACTCCAAGTCTGCTAAACAATGGCTATTGACAAGGACCAGCATGCCACACACCCGAGCACCCCAATTTCTTAGGGAATCGCCAATCCCCACAATCTCTTTTCTCTTATCAGCTACAAATTTCCCTTTTTCGATCTCATGTACTACTGAACATGGTGCGATGACGTCTAGTCAAGTGGCAAAGAACAACATCCATATCAAGTTGCTTGTGGTGTTTTGCACTTCTTTGTCGATGCTTCTCGGGTCAATTCCTCCAAGAGTCAACAAAGAGGGGCCAATGAAACATCACAAAATTTCGAGCTTGATAGTTCCCCAGCAAGAAGCAGGTCCCTGGGACCCACGAACAGCCAGAGCTATATTTGGTGTTGCACATTGCAATTTTGGAAATCAAAAGGCTTAATTTCACTAAGTGTGTAGTACCAGCATATACGCCCGACATCCCCAGCGTATACACCCAGCATAGACATCCGACTTACACGCCCGATGCACATGCCTCATCTATACGCTCGACACCACATATGCATACGTCCGACGATGGAGTCTCAATGATAGAATGAAAATAGCATCGAAGAGCAAAAATTGAAGCAAGTCGGCAACCATCAGCGTACACGCCCGGCGTATACGCCGAGTCATTGTCAGTGTATACGCTCAGCATGTACGCCCAGTGTCCATAGCATCTCCAGCCAGATTCACACACGCCCAGCACGTCCAGCATATACGCCCAGCGTGTACACCGGCCTGATGTAGCGTATACGCCCCACGTATACGCCCGGAAAATGTAATATGTTGTATATTTGTAAATCGTATGCACCCAGTCAACGCTCCACGTGTCTCCTAACTCGAGTCTAGCGTAACAACCAGTATAAAAACCTCCATTTTCCACTTCATCGAGGTCGGTGGGCAAAAATCCCGGAGCATACCAGAGAAATTTACGCTGCGCACCAGAGCTAAAACCCTCTTACGCTGGAAGCCCTGTACGTCGTGCACACAGTCTCTACGCTCTGCCTACCGCACAAACCCTCAGAGTCATCCCTGCATCCACTGGGGCTTTTCGTCTGCCTTGTGTTCATCACAACTGCATTAGACCGGTGCATCATACTTTGACTCTGTAATACCATTGTTTACATTTTACGCTAATTTCTTGCATGTTTCTGTTTACGGCCATTTACATTTACGCCCTGTTCATATCTGCTATGCCTTTTACGCTCTCGTTTATGCCCGTTTACACCGTTTACGCATAACCCAGCGTATAGCACTTCGACATACGTGTGGGTAAATCCTTGTCTGATCTATATACGGACCACCCAAGGTACTCTACCTTCGTGCATTCCAGCTCATCCTCAGGCGAAGGCAGGGTCTTCTGTGCGTGTCCTGCGATCCCACGGTCTCTATTTCCTTCCAGCTAGTGGCCGACGATTTCAGGCGGCACACTGTCTTAAAGAAATGGCATTTCTAAGGTTGTGGTGGAGACCTATTGGCATTATCATGTCTATGTATTTTTGCAACACAAGTGGCATCCTTTCATTGATATTGTGGTGCTAAACCTTCCTATGTTTTTGGCTATGACATGTGATGGAATGGAGTATGATAATATTGAGAATATGATGGAAGATGAAAGGTGTGAGGTCGTGATCCTTCAAGAAATGTCATAGGTCAATAATATTTGAAAGAGTAGTGGTACCAATTTGAAGTAGATGAAGTAGAACTAGGTGGAGAAATATATTGTTGAACATAATACCTGTATGGCTTCAACTTGTAGTGAGGGTAGGGTTGGTTTGATGATGGCCTTCCCCATGACTGTGGGTTTTTCCACTGCAATTGATAGTAGTTTTGAGGCTGATAAGAAGTCCCACTAGGATAGTATGATTGGTTGTAGGAAAATCTATAGTTACCTTGTGACAAAGGTAATTTCCTAGGCATTTTCTTTTATATGAACTTGGGATTCAATGCAAAATCCCAATACTCATGTAGATGTAACTTGACTGGGCAATAGCACCTCAGATGGTCATATATGCATATGTCACATCCATCATGTTCTTTGGCAGTTGAGTCTATAGCCTCTTTTTCTACAACCATTTTCTCTTTTTGTAGATAAGTATTCCTAGTTGTTTCTTGGTTGTTTTTCCTCCTCTTGTTGTAATCACTTGATTCATTTTGCATTACTTTCTACTCTATGGTTTCCATGCAAGTTGTAAATTTCTCATTTATCCATTTTGACATCTTCTCTAACCTTGCTTTAAGCTCATCAATAGACTTTTCTATTAGCAAGTTTTGTTGTGAAATCACCTCATTGAGGACTACTTGTTTTCCTTATCGTAGATGTGGACCTTCTTCATTTGAAGAGTTGGGTCCCAATGATATTTCTCAACATTCTCCCATTTACATAGCTCTCCTTCTTCTGTTGCCACATGCTCAATTAGATTTTGGATCTAATGGGTTCCTAGTTCATATAATTGACATCAGGCATACATCCCAAGGCTCTCTTTCATTTGACTATGAAGCCCATCCATGATGTGGAAAGCTGATCTTCTTTAGAGAAACCATGGCTTGGACATTTATTCAGTAGAGAATAGTATCTATCTAGGGCCATATCTAAGCATTTATGTTGTTTTTTTCCATCCTTGGATTCATTTCCTTAGGTTGGACACCCTCACATAGATTTGGTATTTCTCATTGAAGAGTTCCAACATTGTGGACCACTAACGAATTGAATTGGGTTTCAATGATCTATATCACACTTCAAATTTACCTATTAGAATCCTTGGGAAGAGCTTAAGCTTTTTCCATCCGCTATAAATTTTTTGTAAGACATAGGCATCATGGAAGGCTTGTAAATGATGTTATGGATCAGAATCATAGCCTCCTTCAAATTTAGGAATATTATTCATATCAAGCCTTTTGATGCAACTTTACTCGCAAGGCTTGTTAGGTATTTTAACTGCCTCTGTAATCCGCATCATGCTCTTAGTGGCCAATAAGGTTTCATCATCATTAGATGTGTCATAGTGAAAATTTCTATCTCTATTTATCTAATTGTGATGATTTTTTCTATGTTCATTTTGGTGTCTTTGCTTTTGCCCTTAGGTTCGATTTCTATTCTTATTTCAACCCCATAGTGGAGAACGATCTCTATACCTATGTTCATCTTCATTAAAATTAGACATTGAAGAGGAAGAGGAATATGAGAAATAAGGAGATCACCATGGCTTCTATAGTGTTCACCATGGTCCCTTGATTTATCTTTTCTAGGTTTTGAGGAGGTCCTAGGCCTTAAGGCCTCCCCTAGTCTAGGACTTACTTCATCTCTTTGAGGATTATCTATCTTAGGTGAATGTAGTCCTTGAGTGTAGTCAGGGTGGTCATGAATAGTTGGAACCCCTACATGAGATTGGTCACTCCAAGTTTCTTCATCATATATCTCGTTAGTTCTCTAATGGATGTTCTCTCCATACAATGCATTATCACTTCCTGGTGAAAGAGACATTTTTGTTGGGTTATAGTGTGTGTGACTTAATATTTTTCAAAAGATAATTCATTAATGTGTTTATAGCAATTATGTATAATATAATTAATCTAGATAACTAGCACCATCCCTAGCAACGGTGCCAATGATGAGCGACAAGGTAGCCCTATGCCTAACCATACGAATCACAAGTGTTCATGCACTATCTAGTCGAATTCCATGGATGGGACTAGTTATGGCATCTAGATTGTTATGTCTTGATTACACTTCACTATCTTTCCACTTAGACTATTGGTAGCTTAGTCACATATGATTTAGTCCAATGTGAGACATATGATAATTGATGTTGTTCAACCTTATGCTACTCCTATAGATAATGAAGAAATCAATTATTAAAAATAATTAACAATAAAAACTAAAGTCTTAAATAGCCTACATGTGAATATATACCACACTAAATTGTTGAGGAACTAGCGGTTCTTGGTCATGTATGTTGTGCCGCCGACTATCTCTAGTGTTGGTCCTAGGCAGTGAAGTGCTTTTGTGTGGAGAAGAATACATTGTTATCTTGTCAGTGTGCTATTGACCATTGTTTAAATTTTCTTTTGATTAATCCTAAGGGTTCATTTAAGCTTCCCAAAGATGTGGATTATTTCCTATGTTCTACTTAGCACACAAACAACTTAGTCCCTGGCAACGGTTCCAATGATGAGTGGCGAGGTACCCCTACACTCAACCATACGAATACGAGTATTACACACGTGATCTGGTCGAACTCCATAGACTAAGTGCCTACACGCCTTATGGAAAACCTAAGGTTAATTAATCATTGTCCTCCCAAGCTTACTTATATTTGTCATGGTTGTATGGTTAAGTAAGCTTGAGGCATGTGATTTTTATATCTTTTATGTTTTTATCACCTATGCTAAGAGATGAAAGGGGTGAAGAAACTAAGTAACTAACTTTAACTAACTAAGCCTTAATCATCCTAGCATCAGTATCTGTTCCCACTTTCCATTTCACACCCTGAAACAATGCAATGCTACTAGGATTACCAAATGCTATTCGTTACTAGGATTACCAAGCGTAACACATGTGCTCGAAGCGGTCATACTAAATGCACTTAACTATGAGAGTTGAGGGTTGAGAGAGATTAAGTCCTTAAGAAAGCATTTAAATAATTAACAATAATTAAAGTCCTATTTAGCTTAGTCCATGCACTGCAAGGTTTATCCAAAATTTCTTCTTGATTGTTGTACACAATTATGTGCTTAGGTACAGAATTTCTCAAATAAAGATCCATTCACTTTGGGACTCCTACTACGGGCACATTGAAATTATTCGAACTCTGGAATGGAAAAATGGCAAGAGTTTGGCTAAGGTCTAGATCTAGATGGAGAAACAAGGGAGAGTGGCCCATGCGATATCGTGTTCCATCACTGTCAATGTGATCCTATCAATGTGGTTGTGTTGATGTATGGTCTGATGCATTGATGTGACCCCATTAATGTAGTGTATGTCTTTACCGATAAATGCATGCTCAGTAGCTGCATTTATGACATAAATTCATTAGTATCTTAGTGAAGCTCTTACATTTTGTTTATTTGATAGTTAGAATATTTTCTAAGTGCCCTGGAGTATGAGTGAAAAGTGTATGGATCTTTATTCAAATACTAATGTACTTAAGCATCTTAGTGTGACCAGCAATAAAGATGGGCTTTCTTTACAAACCTTATGACATTTGGAAGTAGCTTAATGTTTACTTTAAATGCATTTATTATTTGAGAAATTTATTTTAATGCATTAAATTATTTAATTAAATAGTAATTAATTAAAACATAAGTATGGGGGTGTCGAACCTTGAAAAGAAGGTCTATTGATATTAAAAGTGTATCAATTACAGTAACCTGAATAAGTCATAGGTTTGAGGGGAAGGGACAGCTAGGAGCATTCTGAATGAGACTCAGGAACAACCTTATAAATAAACGAGTATTAAAGGAGGAAACTCGAATTGGGGCACTATCAAACGTCCATACATACTGACTCATTACTAGATAGAATGACATAGAATTAGATGAGGCAAACATAAGTATGACCACTTCGAGCATACGTTAACATTTGGTAATCCTAGTAGCGCTTAATGCTTGGTAACCCAGTAATGTTGCAATGTTGTTCAAGATGTGTACAGTAAATAGAAACCAATTTAGGATTAGTTAAGACATTAGTTAGTTACTAGATTAGTTAAACATTTAATTACTTTATTTTCTAGCACTTAGGTGATTTAAGCCATAAAACATAAAATGATAAAAATCATATGCCTTAGTTACACTTAACCATATACTTGCACTTCACAAGTGAAACTGAGAAGATAATGATCATGTCCATGACATTCACTACCTAGATCTAGTGTACTTGGAGAGCTAAAGTCTACAAAATTCAACTGAATCGCTTAGTGAATGCTAGTGATTTGTATAGTTGGGCGTAGGTTATATTTGCTGCTCATCACTATTCAATTGTACAAATTCAGAATTGAAATAATGCTATCAAAAACCAAGAGAGGAAAATTAACT
>MNCI01036857.1:10831-24781 GCA_015680685.1 Gnetum montanum
CTGTCTTCCCACCTAGACTAGTATTATATTTGTCACGTATAGTTTAGTCCAGAGTGAGGTGTATGATGTGGTCCTAATCTAATGCTACTCCTGAAGGAAATGGAAAGTAATATTATCTAAGCTAAGAGAGAAAGGGTAAGAGAGAATCTAAACTAGCCTAAGTGCGATGAGCATCTGTTCCTTGATTATCCGTACACATCTTGGACTTCATGCACGACTACCACTGGGATTACCAAGTGTAGATCTAGGTATGCTACTGGGTTACCAAGTAGTCATACTTAAATGCTCATAATCAAGTTGTACTCATTCCACGTTTTAACATGAGTTTAAGGGTGAGAGAGACTAATTAGGAAAGCAATAACTAACAAATAAATAAATAAATAAACAAAGTGAATGCTACAATGATGAAGTAATCTTGATATTTATTGTTGGTCATGTGCGTGTCCAAGTATGTCACACTCGAATAAAGGATGCCATACAATTACATTCACCACACTACGGGCAGACACTGGAAAATATTCTAACTTTGGAGGGATCAAACTACCAGAGTCTAGCTACAATCTAAACTAAGTTGTGAAACAAGGGAGAGCTACCCCTTATTTATAGAACTGGCAGTGGGCTGCGATATCGCGTATGCGATATCACAGGGAAAGATGCGATATTGTGTATGCGATACCATAGGGAAAGATGCGATATTCCGTACGCGATATCATGACTAATGCGATATCACATCCCATCATACCCCCACGACTGAATAAAAACTTTTCCTCGAGTTACAGTGATTACATAGTGGATAGGTATGGGATTATTAGATGGAAAAAGAAATGGGATGATGCTGCAGTGTGGGAAGAAAACAAAATAAAGACACAAGACACAAAATATGCTACAACTAAAAAAATTTGGAACTCATGTAGTTCCTGGTAGCAGTGGCTCCTCCATTGGTGCCTTTCCTTTGTCTTGTGCTCTAGGCTTTGAGGCTTGATGGTGTTGAAGTATGGTCTGGAGCTTCTCCTCTTTGGTCTAAGGATCTTGTGCCATCCCTACTAATGTTCCAATGTTTGATGAAGTTCCCACTTCCCACGGACAGGGTAGTTGTGGAAACATTTGGTTGGCCTTGACATACCAAGCCGCGAACACCCATCGTTCCTCCTCATAGGCTCTAGCTTTATCCTTGTATTCATGAAGATCTGTTAGTCATTGAGCAAAGTCGGTCGTGACATCTTTCGATCCCTGGTAGCTGGCTCTTACCCTCTCAAGCTTAGATTTTGCAACATCTAGTTTTTCTAACAGCTTCTTGTGTTCTGCAAATTCTGCTTCGTATTTGATGTGAGTGGAAGATGCCTGCTGCTCAAGCTTTGACCTCAGGCACCCTACTGTTAACATGGCAAGGTTGGCATATCTTAGGTTTGTCAACTCCATGTACTTTGTTAGGTCTTGAATTTGCAGGTCCCGGTTCTTAACTTTCACTTGATGGGCGAAGGCATATGTGTCCAATATGGCCCGTCAATTAGTGTGATGAGCACTGATAGTGTTGATTTGAGCCTTAGCCATATGGATCTCCTTTTCAAGGATCTGTTTATACATCCCCACCTGATCACGAAAGTGCTCCTTCAGCTTTTCATTTCATTTAGCCTCGTTTTGCCACGTGCTTATCTCAATCACCTGTACTGACCTAAATCGTCGGTGTAAGGCTGGAAAGGAAATAGACACCAAGAGATCATTGGACAGCCACAGCTGACCCTACCTTCACCCGAGGGTAAGCTGGAAAAGTAAACGAAGGAAGAGTGCCTTGGATGGTCCTCACGCAGATCAACCAAGGACTTCCCCGAGCGTAAGCTACGGCTAGTGCTGGGGTTATCGTAAACGGGATGTAAATGGAATGCAAACAATAATATGAAATGTAAATAGAGCATATTGAATTTTAAATAAAGTGTAAATAGAGGTATATTGTAGACAAAGCATAAACCGAAGTAAATAATGTAAATGGGAGGCAATAATGAAACTGTATTGTATTGCTTAAACAGGAATATGCACCGGTCAAAGTGTAGTTGCACATGTGTGGATGGCAAGTCAAATGCCTAGCCTCGGAATGATATGATGCGATGATGTGACGATGAAATGGGATGAACATGAGAAATACTTGGAAGCCAACAATTAGGTTTGCCGAGTACCCAAGGATTACAAATTCTGTCCTTCTTTAGAGTTTCCAATCTCTCCAATTTTTGCCCCCCAAGTTTATGTGAATTGATAGGGTATTTATAAGGTTGGGCTAGGTGCTGGATAGTTGCATTCTTTGACCAGGTTCAATGTATCTGTGTTTGGATAGTTGTGTACGAGTTGGATGTGTGTTGGCAAGCTACATTCTTGACCAGGTTCAATGTATCTGTGTTGGATAGTTGTGCACGAGTTGGATGTGTGCTGGATATTTGTCTTCTTTGACCAGATTCAATGCATCTCATAATGTGTGGGTCATTCAAGCCCATGAAAATACAAATAATTTAGACAAGCCCTCAAATGATAAAAATTTACAAAGAAAATCGAGGAGGATTAACTTCGCCTCGCTTGTCTAGCATCCAGCGTGACCTACAGTGTGACCTCCAAAACTTGCAATTTTGAGTTTAAATTTGGAATTTCTGAAGGCTGGGACCCATAGTTATCAATAGTGGACCCTAAGGATCACTTACACCCTTAAATCAAGTCATTTTGGCTTAGTTTTAGGGCTCTAAAAATTGGTGACGTTGATCCTTACGCTGTGTAGCGTCTGAAAAAGTAACCCCAGCGTCACCAAGCCAAAATGGCATATTTGAGCCCCAAATCTTGATTTTCTGGAGGCTGGGAGCTACTAGGGACCTTGGTGAAGGTCATGGGGGGTCCTTGTGCTCAATTTTGGCCTATTTTGACTCAATTTCAGGGCTCCAAAAGTTGGTGACGCTGATCCTTACACTGTGCAGCGTCTGAAAAAGTAACCAAAGTGTATTTAGCCAAAACCAAATATTTTGAACCTAAAAATTTTGGTTTTGGATGTTGGAAGTTGGTGCAGTCGCCTTTGGACCCTATGGGGGACCTTGCCTGTTGAATGATGGGCCATCGAGGGCAGTTTTGGAGGCCTCCAAGTTTGGTCACGTTGTACTCATGTTGGGTAGCAGCATGACTTAGCTTAATTCTTGTCTAAAAGTGCTAGGCCAAAATTAGTGGTGTTTCATTGGCCCCTCTTTGTTGACATCTGGAGGAATCTACCTAAGAGGTATCGACAAAGAAGTGCAAAACACCATGAGCAACAAAGCATCAAACATTAACCGTCGGCCCTTGGCTGGGTGTCATCACACCATTTTCAAAAGTACATGGGATTGAGGGAATGTGGTTCAAGATGCAAGGGAATCAGTTGTAACCAGGGAAGCTAGGAGGTTAAGGGCTATGATTACTGCTAGGATTTGTGAGAGAGGAATGCTATCTTGTGCACAAGTCATGTCAGCCGGGTTTTTAGTAGACTCGGAACCAAGACATAGGAGGTGCATTCTTTGGAGAAACGGGACTCTTATAGAGTATTTGTGGGGCCCGTTGTAAATAGCCAAAGCCACGCGATGATGTGTAACATGGTCTCTTTCAGACACGAGTGTAACTTTTTTTTAAGACAATTGCCTTCTCGCCTGGGGTTTGTATGAGAATGGCCAATAGTCTTTTGTTTATGATGTCAATGGGTTCATGAAGACCTTTTCAGTGCATTTTGCTCTTTGACCTTTTTTGTTCTCTTTTTATTTTCTTGTTTTTCCTTTTTTTTTGTGTTTAGTCTTTTTGAAAGAGCTTACTTTTTGTGCCGTGCTCGTGTTTGAGCACTTGCATTTTGCATCATGTACTGTGTATCATGTTTTGCGTTGCAATTTCTTAGAGAGTTATAGTGTGTAATAGTGTATCAAGAGTTTTGAGGTGAGCAGAATGTATCAGGGGGTGTAATTGAATAGGCTAAGGGGAGCATGATGGGGAAATATGGGATGCATCAGGAGTCGGGAATGTACTTATGAATGGATTGATTAAACCAATCACATGTGTCAGGAAAAATGTGATACCTTGTCGTCATGATGAAGTGCATCTATGCACGAACACCTCAGAAGTGTCATCCTGCAAACACAACTCCAAGAAGACAAGAAAACCACAAATGAAACAGTCAGCTAAACACTTTAAACAAGGAGATGGAGTCACCACGTGCAGCTTTCAAAGCAAACAAAATCATGAACAACATCAGTTTCATTAGGCCCTATGGGATGAATCATGGAACAAGTTTTTGTGGAACAGGAATAGCCAACTACAACAACAGATCTTTTCAAGTTTTGTCTGGTCGTCGATGATGACACCAACTTATAGTCTTAGTGGATTTTCGTGGGTTAGTTTCACGTCATAACCCCTTGGATGGTGCTAGTTTAGCGTCGTAGTGGACGGTGCATTACTAGTTTATAGTCATAGTAGACTATGAAGAGGCAAACTAGTTTATAGTCTTAGTGGACTTTGGATGCTAGTTTCATGTCATGGCGGACGGGTGTAGTAGTTTAGTGTCATATTGGATAGAACTCTATGGTATCAGTTTTAAGTCAAGATCGAGGACTATTCTGTGGTATTAGTTTTAAGTCATGATCCAGGACTATTCTGTGGTATCAATTTTAAGTCATGATGCTAGGACTATTCTGTGGTATCAGTTTTAAGTCATGATCCAGGACTATTTTGTGGTCTCAGGTTTAAGTCATGATGCCAGGATTGTTCTGTGCCAGTTTATAGTCATAGCGGATTGATGCTTACCTTGCTTGTGTAAAGTGTAATGCTGCATGCATGGTCATGCTACGTGCCTGCAAGATCTTGCAAAAATCAACTAGGAAGAAAACAACATCAAGTGACACCTACTGTACATAGAGTTAGAATGTATGAATGAAAGAAAAGCAATGCAAAAAGTGATAGTTTTAGGCCATTCCAGGCTGTATGCTAGTTTAAGGCCTTTTCGGGCCATATGTTTTTGTAGTTTTATGTTTTTATGTTTGATGTTTTTCAAATGCAATGTGTAAACTAAGTTGAAGAATATGTAAACAAAGCAAAATCCATGATCTAAGTGAGTAGGAAAAATGTAAACACATAGGCTAGTGCAATGTAAACAAAAGTCAAAAATGCATGTCAGAGGGGTAGGTAGAAGGTAGGCAAACATCTAGCACATTTTCAGTCAAGGGAAAGTCTTGGTCATGTAGTTGCTTCCTAACTAGGCATGGATTAGGATCCTCTGGGGGGTTGTCGGCTTCAACCACCTGTTTGGGTGTGTTAGCTTTAAGTGTTGCGTTGGTTGTCATAGGTGTACCATTAAGAAACTCTTCTTCCAAAGATTGCACCATGTCTATGTCGTGGATAGTCGAAGAGGAAACGTTATCACCATGGATGATAACTTGACCACCTTCGTATGGAAGGTGGATTTCTTGATGGATGGGAGAGGAGATGGCCCTTAGTTGAGCTAGCCAAGGCCTACCTAGAATCATGTTGAAACCTGGCATCTCCTCTATGATAGTGAAATCTGCGCTAGTGGGGAATTGCTCTCCTGCTACAAAGGCTAAGTTGATTGTACCATTGACTGTGATATGTGATCCATTGAAGGATTTTATACATGTGGTTTTGGTTGGCCTGATTTCATCTACCAGGCCTAGCTTGTTGATGATGGAGTACAGGACTACGTTCCTTGCTACACCATCGTCAACATGCACTCTACGGATGGTGCACTACCCAACACGAATGCTAATGGATAGTGGAGTTGGAGTGACTTCCCCTCATTTGGGGTTGACTTTAACTACATCATCAAGAAAGGCTAAGGTTGTTGAACCCAATTCTTGTGGTGTGAGAGGCAACATTGTTGCACGGATGGATGCCTCATTTGCAGGGATGTCCTCCATAACAGGAATGGAGGCTAAGACCTGGGCCAATGCTTGGCAGTGAGCAGGTGAGGTCTTGACGAGGTCGTATAAGCTAAATGTTGTGTTTTTTGCTTGAGCGTTTGCTTTACCTGGGTTAGTGTAGCTACGAAGTCCTTGTCATTACTTGTTATGTTGGCTTTGACTTCCTCCGTGAAGCTTAAGAGATAGACCTCTCGGGAGGGGGACTTAGGCTTGGTTTGCTTGGGGGTAGGGGCCCTAGTGTTCAATTGTTGTTTGCTAGTTGTGGCCTTTGCTTCGGCCATGGGAGTTGTGAGGTGCTCATTTGTTCTCTTGCGTTCCCATTTGGCAGGCCTACCCAAGTTGCTAGTGGGGTCAACCCTTGAATGAGGAGGGATTGAGATGTTGCCCACTATTAGGCTTCGGGTAGGTGAGGGGCCATCATGTTGTGGTGCCCTTATGATAAAGGGTGGCTTAGGAGTTGTTGTAGGGGTTGTTGTGTGACTAACTTGTTGTGGCACCTTGATGATGAAAGGTTGCCTAGCAGTTGTTGTTGCTGCATCATGCTAGTTTAACGTCTTAGCAGACGAGTCGTGCCAGTTTAACGTCTTAGCAGACGAACATTGTGGAGCCTTGACCACAAAGGATGTTGTGGGTTCCTAGGGTGGCACCTTGATAATAAAGGGATGCCTCTTGTTTGTGGAGGTTGGGGGAATCCTTACCTTGTTGGGAGGCACACGGATCACAAAAGGTTTTTGCACAGGTTTGGGATTTCCACTTATGTTAATTGAGTTTATGACATAGGAGGCATCGTCTGTGTTGGATTGACTTGTCGTGTTAATCACTAGTTGGCCATGTTAATCACTAGTTGGCCTTGTTTTATCATTCCCTGTAAGTCATCTTGCAAGGCATGACAGTTGTCTGTACTATGACCAACCATTTGATGGTAATGATAGTATTGGTCCAATTTAAAATGTTGTGGGACCGAGGGCTCATTTGGTACTACTAAGGTGGGGTTCCTTAGTAGCTCATAGTACCTATCATGTCTTCGACAGGTAATCTTCGACACATGTTTGTGTTGGATTTGCCCAACTTTCAAGAGTTGCTCCAATAGTTGAGAGGGTTGCATCAGTAGTGGTGTATACTTTGAGCGGTCCTTGTGCTGAAAGTTAGACTTTGGGGTGGCCCTTGCTGATGTAGATGAGTTGGCACCAAAGTTGACAGCTTTGTTAGCTGGGGCTTTAGGTTGCTTAGCTTTTGGGCCCCAGTTGGTTGCTTTTGTGATTATGGCTATTGTTGCCTCGATTGTGTTTTACTTGCGAGTATGTTAGTTTTTGTAGGCCACATAAGCTGGGTCATTGCTAGCTTGCGCTGCTTCCTCTATGTCCTTAATTTGTACGAATGCTTAGCTCAAAGTACGAGGTTTTAGATAATAGAGCTTTGATTTAATGAAGTCATTTGCGGCTGCCTTAAGGATGGTAAGCAGATACGTTTCAGGAATAGGCTCGTGAAGTTCATTCAGGGCTGCACTCCATCTTTGGATAAATTTTTGTGCTGGCTCTAAAGGCGCTTGTTTAATTTGAATCAAGCTATCTAATGTGGCTTCAGGTTTTAGATTGTATTTGAAACGGGTGAAAAATTGGTGTAACAAATCTTCCAAAGAAGATATAGAGGTACGAGGTAAGGCTTGGTACCAGTCTAAGGCTCTTCCTGTTAAGGACATAGCAAACACATGCAAAATTACATGGGGTCATGCCTGAACCAAAAGAATTTTGGTTTGGAATGTCACTAGGTGGGCATTTGGGTCTCCCTCTCCATTGTACTTGGTCAACTGAGGTAACGAGACTCCCTTTGGCAAGGTTAAGGGTGGAATTGAGGGGTCAATTGGGTCATCTTGATAGAAATCCAGTCCTTTGACTTTCTCATTGTTCAAAGTTTTAAGGCATTTTAATTCCTCTATCAAAGAGTGCATCATTTTTTATGTGTCCACCCATTCTTAGACAGTAGGAAAACTAGTGGATTGAGCAGATTGTGGATGATAATGATTTAATTGTTGCATTGTTTGTGGAAAGAGAGGTAGTTGGGCTAACGTTTGTTGTGGTGGGATGGTATTTGGAATTGAGACTACTGATGGAACCCACTGCCCAGCCACAGGTTGTGAGGTAACACCTTGAACATGTTGGGTTGGAGTAATCAATGGTGCTCAAGGATTTGTACCTGAGGTATGTAATGGATGGATGTGGAAGCTGGTATGACTGGTGGCATTCCAATTACTTGAGGTCGAAAGATTGACCCTGCATAAGTTTGGGGATGGAGTTGTTGGGACTGCACTTGTGGAGGAATGATGGAAGTGAACACATTAGAGTGAATATTATTGGGTATGGAGAAGATAGGAATGGAAGTAGGTACCTCTTGTTGGGAAACTCATGCTCGAGTGTTTGCGGATGACGAAGGAAGTACAGTTTCTTCCAGGAAAGGGTGGAACAATGGGTTTTTGTAGGCATGGGGACTAACGGTATGGTAGGAATCTCCATGTTTGGATTGGTTTGAAAAATCATCTTTCTCATCTTGAGGCTCTATTGGCGGTAGCTATAATGCTTGACTTCTAGCCATAAGAAGCTAGGATATGAGTTTATGATGGTGTTCAGACAATGGGATTATATCAAATGCTGAAGGGATGAACTCACAACTTCCTTTGTGGATAAGTTCATAGTTTCGTTTTGCTTCCCTTTCCACACGATCGATAGGCAAGTTGGCTTGGATTTTTACACAAATGAAGTTATATTGTTCAGAGCTTAGTGTGGCTCGCTTTGGTTGGATTGTGTTATCAAACGTGTTAGGCATTGATGTAGAAGGTTGATTTGGATTCATATTCACAAATTGGGTTGTGAAAGTTGTTATTTGTAGAAAATGGCTAACTTTGAAAATGAAAAATAAAATAAAATAAAATAAAAATAAAAAATAAAAAATAATAATAAAAAAAATGAGTAAATCTGCCGGTAGCAGGAAAATGGATAAGGGTAAAGATGAAAGAAAAAAAAGTGCTAAGTGTGAAAACTACTAAAAATGGCCAACTCTAGCGCTACACTCACTACGCTAGAGCTTGCTATGCTCTGAGAACTTGTTATGCTCTCTAGAACATCCATAGTTTTGACTAAGTGCTAATCAAAAATGTAGATAGAAATGGTTCATGCCCTCCTTCTAGTGTCAAAAACTATACTGACTTAAATCGTCAATGTAAGGCTGGAAAGGAAACAGACATCGAGAGATCGTCAAACAGCCACAGCTGACCCTACCTTTGCCCAAGGACAAGCTGGAAAAGTAAACAAAGGCAGAGTGCCTTGGATGGTCTGCACGCAGATCAACCAAGGACTTGGCCGAGCATAAGCTACGGCTAGCGTTGGGGTTATCATAAACGGGATGTAAATGGAATGCAAATAGCAATATGAAATGTAAATAGAGCGTATTGAATTTTAAATAAAGAATAAACAGAGATATATTGTAGACAAAGCATAAACTAAAGTAAATAATGTAAATGGGAGGCAATAATGAAACTGTATTGTATTGCTTAAACAGGAATATGCACCGGTCAAAGCGTAGTTACACACGTGTGGATGGCAAGTGAAACGCCTAGCCCTAGAATGATATGATGCGATGATGTGATGATGAAATGGGATGAACGTGAGAAATACTTGGAAGCCAACAATCAGGTTTTCTGAGCGCCCAAGGATTGCAAATTCTATCCTTCTTCAAAGTTGTCAATCTCTCCAATTTTTGCCCCCCCAAGTTTATGTGAATTGATAGGGTATTTATAGGGTCGGGCTGGGTGCTGGATAGCTGCATTCTTTGACCAGGTTTAATGTATCTATGTTTGGATAGTTGTGTACAAGTTGGATGTGTGTTGGCAAGCTACATTCTTGACCAGGTTCAATGTATCTGTGTTGCATAGTTGTGCACGAGTTGGATGTGTGCTGGATATTTGTCTTCTTTGACCAGATTCAATGCATCTCGTAATGTGTGGGTCATTCAAGCCCATGAAAATACAAATAATTTAGATAAGCCCTCAAATGATAAAAATTTACAAAGAAAATCAAGGAGGATTAACTCCGCCTTGCTTGTCTAGCATCCAGCATGACCTACAGTGTGACCTCCAAAACTTGCAATTTTGAGCTGAAATCTGGAATTTTTGAAGGCTGGGACCCATAGTTATCAATAGTGGACCCTAAGGATGACTTGCACCCTTGAAATGAAGTCATTTTGGCTTAGTTTTGGGGCTCTAAAAATTGGTGACGCTAATCCTTACGCTGTGCAGCATCTGAAAAAGTAACCCCAGCGTCACCAAGCCAAAATGGCACATTTGAGGCACAAATCTTGATTTTCTAGAGGCTGGGAGCTACTGGAGACCTTGGTGAAGGTCATGGGGGGTCCTTGTGCTCAATTTCAGCCTATTTTGACTCAATTTCGGGGCTTCAAAAGTTGGTGATGTTGATCCTTACGCTGTGCAGTATCTGAAAAAGTAACCAAAGTGTACTTAGCCAAGACCAAATATTTTGAACCTGAAACTTTTGATTCTAGATGCTAGAAGTTGGTGCAGTCACCTGTGGACCCCAGGGGGGGACCTTGCTTATTGAATCATGGGCCATCGTGGGCTATTCTGGAGGCCTCCAAGTTTGGTCATGCTATACTCATGTTGGGCAACAGCATGACTTACCTTAATTCTTGTCTAAAAGTGCTAGGCCAAAATTAGTGGTGTTTCATCGCTGAATTTTGATGAATGGAGCAAACCTCCTCCATCAAGAGGGTTCGATTTTCTTTGGTTAAATGACTCACATCTTGGTTGACCCGGATGAATTTTTCTCATAATTGATGAAAGTGTTCATTGAGAATGCTCTTTTGCTTTTCCACAGTGATTAACCGAAGATTATCTGCAACCAACTGCTTATTTTCTTCTTGTAAAGCTTTGAGTATGTTAAGATGTGCATGGGTTTATGCCTGTGCTATGGAGGCATCCCAAACAACCTTCTCCTTTTCATCCACCACCTTTTTATTCTCTGTGATTAAGTTTGTTAGTTGCTTGGTTCTAAAGTTTTCTAGCTGGTCTACGAGAAAAAATTGCAGAGGGTCCCACTGTGCTTCTTGTAGAGCCATGAGCTATTCTTGTAGTTTTTGCACTTCTGCTTCAACATGCTTGGCCCTTACTTCTGTTAAGACCAACTTCCCCTTTGTGGAAATGAGGTCTGACTGAATTACCGTAACATCCTAAGGGATGTCAAATAGGGACGTCATTACTTACCTTGTTTGAAGTAATCGATCAAGCACATCCTCATGTTCCGTAGGAGTTATTGAGGTTGAAGCTAGATTTTGAGCATCCCATGCTCCTGTGAGATCTACCGGTGGCACAACAGGTACATTGAAGGATTCTTTGATGTGGTTAGCGACCACTTCTGTAGCTCCCGTGGCATTCTGGTGTTGCATGACCATCACTGTGGCCCCTTCTCCAGTCTCTAACTGCACCTGGAAAGATGCTACATTTCCTAAAATCTATTGTGACCATTTACTTTTCCCTTCTCTTGTGTGAATGGAGACTTCACCCCTTGTGCGATCCAACAAAATAGTAGGCTGCCTGGCATCATTTATGACACGAAAGAGGTTTGCATCATCATGACTTTCCCAACTGACCATCTTAGCGATGGCCCTAAGATGGCTCATCGATGGTCTATAGTCTTGTGGTGGTGGTGGCTAATCCTGGCCTGTGCTAAGCCTTACTTCTTGTTGTTGGTTGGAACCTGTGGCTAGAGGTTGACTGGGTCCAACCATCTATTCTTCTTTTTGTTCTGGTCCCAGCTCCTTGCTAGTGCTTTTTCTTGGAGCTGGTGCCTTTAGCAATTCAGCATATGAAGAAGTATGGGCCTTTCAGAGGATGTCATTGGTGTACCCCCAAATACCAGCATGTCGACATAGCTTTCTAATGAGACAAGGGAAAGGCAACACCATCTTCCCTGTCTTTCGTTCCTTGAACCACCTTAGGATCTCCGTCAAATATAGATGGGGTAGGTTAGCGTTAATCTTTCCCATCAACACTGCACATCCTCTAGTTGCATATGTTGATATCCTTTTTAAGCCCTTTGTGGGGAAGAGGTGATATGTCCCAATTTTGAAGTAAACCCTCTCTTCCGTTGTTAATTCAAAAAATGCTTTCTCTTTGCCATAAGCCTTCTCCAACCAATCCTTTCGCACATTGGGGTCTAAACGGGTGGATAATCAAGCAACTTGGGGCCCTGTATTCGGAAGGTTTAACACTTCCGAAATGGCCTACGCAGAGAAGTTAACTATCACACCACAAATATTAACAATGGTGCCTTGCTCCCTATTGTGCCAAAATTGGTACGTCTCTCCTTGGTACCAAGCACTGATTTCAGAGCGGACAGGCCATAAGGGAGACCCTTTGAGGTGATCCCTAATGGCCTTAGGAGCGAACTCTGCAAATGATTCAAAGTTCAATTCCATAATCGCCATAGCGAATGTGGACTTCTCATGGATAGCTTGAACGCAATCTTGGAACAATGTGAGTTGTTGTCTCGATTCAGGTGCTGCAACAGCTCCTCCTTCTGCTTGCCCAGATAGTTTGGTAGGAGGTTTGTCTTAATGAATGTTAAATGATTGCTCCTCCTATTTTGCATGTTGTCTGACAGGACCTTGTCTTCCAACCCTCCGAGATCGTTTCTTTCCACCTTGGGCAGGACCCTCTTGTTATCCATGTTTCGGGGCCATCTACAATCACACGGGCCAAGCATTAGTAAGGTTGTTTTTGAAGTCAAGTTATACCTTACTACTTGCCTTTATTAATGATCTTGTGTTATCATGTGTGATAGTGCTCGAAAGTATGTAATAATGAGTCTNGACATGAGACACCATGAAAATACCAACTTTTTAAATGATTTTCTTGAAATTATCATTGGAAATTGAGGACATTGACTATGATCAAGATGTTCTAGGGAAATTTCATTAATTGAAAGGCACAATGAATGATAAGGGTGTGGATTTGATCAATAAAACCTTGGGTGGTAAGAAAAAGGGTATGTAATTGTACATTGGAATGTTGAAATTTAGAGGGATAATAGTAGGGAAAGAATGTTATGAAAAATTATGCTAAGGGTAAGAAATGGTGTGTGAGAGTTATGTTATAAGTGAAGATTACAAAAGAAATTACACAAGTGGGTCCTCCCCAAAGCAGGTTCCAACCTATAATGCCCTTGTGTAATCACACTTAAAGTGTCTGTGGGTACTAGAAGGGTTAAATGTAATCCACACTAACTGCACAAAACACACACATGTAATTATCACTGGAATGAGATGAAAATTCTATGCTACACGGGACACAAGTTACAATTACACGAACAGTGAGATGAGATGAACTATAGAAAGGGATCGTAGAGATTGGGACATGAGGTAACTGACCCAGGACATAGTGAATCTTGCATGAAAAGCATGATTAATGTCTCATTAACCCGTCATTCCAAGATCAGGACCAAGTCCATTCCTTTGATCAGTGACATCACATTGTTTCATCCCATGATGAGCAACTATGAGAGTACCATAACAACAAGGCATACGATCACTTGACATTTTGTTCAAGGAAGGAATGATTTTTGTTTTGCAGCACTTCTTTTTTTTTTCTTTTTCTTTTTTTCTCTTTTTTTTGAATACTGAATCCGAAGAAGTTGCCAACCTTCAGGCATGGGTGCATGTCTTTCCAATGGGACCCCCTAGAACAACATTGGATTTTTGAGTGCCCTCTTGATTACTCTTACTCCCATTTTTTGTTAGATTTACAAGGATCTTATTACAACCAGGTTGCATGATAACTTCCACAGACGTCATCAAATAGAATCCGCAAGTCCCCTTGATGTCACACCCTAATCATTCCCTCTTGGTCCATCCTTCTTCATTCTGGGTACAATGAACACAAAATTATTTTAAGTTTTAAAAATGTCAAGAATATCATTGTACTCTTGGACAAAACCTCTTATTTGTAGAGTGGATGAGTGGGTGTAAT
>MNCI01036861.1:19401-46882 GCA_015680685.1 Gnetum montanum
AAACCTATTCCATGCACTGCAAGGTTTATCCACAAAGCTCGTCTTTATTGCCGTACACAACTTGCGTTCAGGTACAAAGCTGCTCGAATAAAGATCCGTTCACTTGGGGACTCCTACTGCGGGCACATGGAAAATATTCTATCTCTGGAGTGATCAAACTGCCAGAGTTTCCCTACTTTAAGCCTAGGATGAGAAATGAGGGGAGTGTCACCTCTTATTTATAGATTTGACAGCAGACCGCGATATTGCGTACACGATATCACAGGGGACGACACGATATCGCGGTGCATGCGATATCGCGTTTCATCATGTGCCAATGTGAAGTCATTGGAAGTGAATAGTCTTAATTCGAACTAAGGAAGAAAGTTCTCAAGTCATATTAATCACATCTTCCACAAGGGGGCTTCATGTGACCAACATGCGAGACTTCATTTCATACTCTCTCTCATCCCTCAATTCTTTCCATACCATCTCACTACCTCTCCTCATGAAGGTATCAATGGGTTCATTTGGTAAATAGTTGAAATTCTCTCATGATTTCCTTGAGGATTGAGTTTTAACGATTTACAACCATTAATCATCCTTGGGGCCCATAGACTACTTGGTTTGAGAGCATGCAAGTGCATTAAGGACATGAACCTGCTATGGGAAGGACCTACTTGCATATTCCTTGGTTGGGATGGTTAAGTTCCTTATCCCTTAGCCATTTTGCTTTGAAAACTTATGTTTTCTACCATGATGCATCCAGTTTTTTGCATTCCTTGACACATAATCTTCTCCTCGATCTCTTTTTGAAACATATTCCTAACCCTCTTCAAGCATTCCTCATTATTCTAGGCTTTTCTGGCTTCCTCTGGACTCCAATTTCATGCATCAACTCTTTGTGTTTACTTATTTTTTTAATGTGGAAAATTTTTGTTTTCAGCTATGTCAACACATCCCCGTCAACACAGCTTAATCCATCGACGCATCCTCATCGATGCAGCATAAAAATCCTATAAATACACATCGACACTTTGCAATCTTTCACATTTTCCTTCAAACACCAAGGGAGTTTTTGGTATTTTTAAAGCCTAGAACCTTCTTCGACCCTGCAGCTACCAAAGGTGAGCTTTATGTCGTGGGGGCCACAAACCAATGGTTTCTGATAGAAAATTTTTCAAACTCCCACATGGTTTAATGAATAAAATACTATTAAATATCCAAATTTATCTAAGTTAAACCTCACCAACAAAATCTTGTAGTCATTTTAATAAAATAATATTAGAATTATTAATCTACCATGATCACAACTTAGCCTAAGTGTAACTAGCTAAAGGGTACAAGATATCAAAGTGTCATAAGTTACACATAAAACACTAATCCTTGGCTATGCTTGTGATCACAAATGATGCCAAAGAGAATACCAAAAGGAGAACCATCCAAACCATAGGAGAAGTAACCACAAGGAGGAAGGGACTAGCAACTGCAACCACCCCAAGAAGGAGAGGCAAAGACACACCATGGGACCTCTTCGAGAGGAGCCCAAAGTGGAATTTGTCCATCAAATTGCCGTAGCAAAAATGAGCCAATCTAAGCAAGACGAGGTGCCAAGGCCTAGACCAAAACACCTTAACCGAGGCCTGCTTAAGACAAATTCATTCTAAAGAGGTCCAAAGTGCAATTCTCCAAGAAGTTAACTTTGGTCCCTTCTTGGACCTCATGCCAAAAGAGGTGAAAACACAACTACAAACCTCTCCCATGTGGCCTATCCTCACTTCCAGTGGAGAGTCATACCTTTTCTAGAATAATAGACAAGTAGATGCCATGATCAATATCAAGGACATCGATGTGTCCTATTTAGTCGAGGCAATCGCTAAGGCCCTCAGGTTGCCAAACACTTGGGCAACTTTGGCGAAGATTTCCACATGGGTGGACCTAGTCATCAAAAAGGAATGGATCCAACAATGCTATGGAGTGGACCATAAGGAGTACAGTGCACTCACCAAGGCAAAGAGGGCCTATTTTAAGATAGCAGCCTATCACTTGAACCCAACAGTGAGGCCCAACAAGATTGCAGCCTTCTCTACCTATGCATGTACCACTCTAAGCGCAAAATTTCCAGTTAACCTCCTACATCTCATCTTTCTAAACATTGAGAAGAGATTCAAAGAGAATGAACGTGGAAGAAAGGCACTCCACTTCCCTTGCCTCATTAGAAAACTTTGCAAAAGAGAAGGGATAGCCCATTACACCAACAACACACTTTGTCATGCTCCTATTACATCTTGGCAAGAGATGATAAAAGATAAGACACCCACCAAATTGCAAAAAGAGGAGCAACCACCACCACCACCACCTACTCAAGAGATAATGTCAAAGACTCGTACTACGATTGAGCCTATGAGGAAGCTCCATTGAACAACTCCTGCAGCAGCAACAGGAAAGATCAAATGGTGGGGAACCTTCAATCTACCGGTCAACTTTGAGCCATTTGAACAAAGTAACCCAAACAATAAGTTGGTTCGAAAAGACTACGCCACAAATGTAGGTGCTCGCAAGATCAGCACCTGAGAGGTGACGTTGTCCATCCCTAAATAGCAACAATTTCTAGAGATCTCTAGGCATGTCGCCACTTTCTCAATGCACCTAGAGGAGGGTGAGGAGGCAATTGTTCTGGTGATGTAGCACCATGGGTAAGAAACAATGGCAAAGGTGGTGGTTGATCATGTAGTAGAGGCCTTGAACGCTCCTGCAGCTACCATGCGAAACATTGCTGCACTCAAGGACGTGCAAGTGTCCACCGAAGTGGGCAATGGGAGGCTAAGTGTAGCCTAACACGATGAGGTGTTGAACCAACTAGTGAGTATCGAGCAACCGCTTCCAAAGATCTTCAATCTCTCGAAAAACATAACTACAACCCAATCGAAGCTACTAGAGGCCAAGGGCAAGCTCCTCATTGCGAATGCCCAACTTGAACAACCACAACCAAAAATCGATAGTTGACTGCCAAAATTACAGAATTGAGAGTCCACTTGGTCGATCCCACCATTCTTAGCCAAGAAATTACACAAGCTGAAGCTTTCTTGTAGCTTCAAAACAAACTCAAAGAGGTTGAGAATGCAAATGAGGCAGTGGTCTTCGACGCGTCCCTATCGAAGGCCATGGCCTTCAACACTGATAGGGACTTGTTGCAAGTCCACAAAGACAATCTTGCTCTAACCAAGGACATTCATTACCTACAAAATGTCAAGGCACAAAAGGATTAGATGGTGGAATTTGTGTGACAACAGCAAGAGCAACTTGCCAAGGTAAACATAGACCTAAGGACATTTGCAATCGAAAATCAAAATTTCTCAATGGAGAAAGTCTATGACATTTTCTAGAAAATAGCTATTGAGGTAGCCGCCTAGAAAAATGTGGCTTTGAAATTTAAATGAGTAAAGAATCATTATAGGGACAAGGTTGGACTCCTCAAGGAGGTGAATGAAAAGGAGATTTAACTAGTGAAGGCAAAATGAATGAGGCCCTCCAGTAACTCCAACAAAGAGACAATGTATGGCAACCAATCTTTGATGCATTGAATGTCTATAACAAAGCAAAAATCTGCCTAAAGGAGTTGTAGATTGAAGAGATGATAGAGCACATAAAGCTTGAAAACCTCTGTTATGCAAACTTGGCAATGCTGATAGTAGGAAGGCCACGATCAGAGTTGGAAAAATAGGTGACCAACTTGTACCTCCTCTACAAGGCCGAGTTCAAGCATCATAAGGACATGAAGCAAAAACTAGAAATAGCTAACGTAGAGCTTGAAGTTCCCAAAAGTCAATTCATAGACCAACGATCGGTTGTTGAGAACCTAACCAGAAGGATGAACGACTACCAAGAACTACAAAACGTTGTCAAGACGTTCGATGTCAAACGAAAACAATTCATAGCCTAGTTCGTCAATGTCAAGGAGTTGTTACCTACAATGCCCTGTCCGTGAGACATCCCTATACCAACCCACATTAGTGATGCCACATGGACTATGTACGACCCATGAAGCAAGGAAGAGAAGATGAAGGCATTGTTGAATGTCTTTGGCCTTTCATCGGAAGTAGCAACTATAGCAGGACAACCACAACCACCGCCTCAACCTCAACCACCACCACCACCACCACCACAGGCACCGAAGGCTGGAGCAAGTTCTTTAGCACCCCAAGCGCCTCCATCTCCTAACACTATCTAATCATCTCTTGGTCTTTGACCGTCAAAGGATTTCTAGCTATCCAGTTTTGCAAGGATGTTCAATTTTGTTTTCTTAAACATCCATTTTTGTAATCATTGTAAATCCATACAATTGGGCACTTAGAGTTAGTTAGTGAATCAATCAATCTATGGTTCCATACTTTCGCAATTTTGTAAGAAGCTCAATCCTACTTTTGTTACCTCAATGATGAGTCAATTACTCATGTGGGTATTATAAATCACAAAGTTGGATTGCATCGACACATCCCCGTCAACATAACGTCTATCTTTGCCTATATAAATGCATATACCCACCACATTTATGACACCACTAAGTTATTAGCATAAGGAAGTTTTTGCAATTTATTTCCATAGGAGTTAAAATATTTTCTAAGTACGTGCAATAGGACTTTAAGGATTATATGGATCCTTACTCGAGCATCAATGTACCTAGACACCTTGATGTGATGGTAATAAAATGAGACTTTTGAAATACCTTACAACACTCAAAATAGCTTAATGTTTACTTTAATGCACTTTATGCTCATATTCTTAATTAATTAATACGTTGAATTAATATACATAAATACGACTACCTCGAGCATATCATTAACGATTGATAATCCCAACAATGTTATTGCTTGGTATGTCCAGTAATGTAACACTTGGTAACCCAATAGCATCATAACAAGTTCAAGATGTGTACGTAAGGTGGGCCCAAAATAAAGTAAGGCATTAGATAGCTACTTATATTGGTTCCCAATTAATTACTTCATTTCACATCCTTAGGTCACTATCTTTACTATTGGCATTTAAAGAGCTAAAGTCTACAAAATTCGACCAAATTGCTCATGTAATGCTTGTAATTCATATAGTTGGATGTAGGAACTACTCACTACTCATCAATCACTAACAACCAAATTTGATATCATACTTAAGCTATCATGATTAAATAAAAGAAAATCAATTAATGAGTTTTCTTGAAAATGTTTAAAAATATGTACCATTAAATCTAAAAATTTTGGAACACAACCAAGTACATTAAGATTTAAGGCCTTATCCCCAAGATATTAATTCTTGATCAAAGTTGTTTATGCTCTTATTAGGAGAGAACCGGAAGTGTTTATCATATATTGTACATCTGGTCCATTTCACTCCAAAAATGGAATTTATTTTGATCCAATGGAAGCATTAATATCTCACACAAACTAACTTTTTTAAGATGAGCAATTTCACCATATTCCTTATTAGCAACAACTACAATGTGTTTTGCATTCAAATATTGCAACATCCCACCCTCTAGCTATTTTGACTTTCTATCATTCCTTAGCACATTTATCTACCTTTTGTTTAGTCAAGCAAATGTCTATGATTCTCCCAAAGGGTTCTACTTTTACATAAACAAGACAAAATTTTACCCATATATTTCAAGCTCTATCACTCTTTGATCCAACTCAAATGGTCTTCAAGATTGGTTATTCAGAGATGAACATCTTCTATTTGATGTTGTGCTCATTATTATTCAAGGTTGCAAACACTACCTTGTTTTTCCTCCTATATTTGCAATGCCTCTAAAATAGGCTCTCCCATCATTGCTCTCTACCTTTGGCTCTTACCCTTGATCTATCATGCCTTTTCTATATTTTTGGTTTAAATAGCATTAAACCATGCAAAATTTCCTCATGTTGGATGCTAAACCTAACATTTTCTACCCTAACTTCTCCAATTCTCTCAAAATTTGAGTGTTTTGTGTTTCAAAATTTTATTTTAATCTTCCAACTTCTACATATATGCAACCACTTAGTCTATGGTTGTGAATTTCAGCAGCAATAAATGAAGATGGGCCTTTGGTATCTCTATCATAGGTGTTTTAGAACTAGCCTTACATTGAGATGAAACCATAATATGATATTGACAACAAATAGGAACCATAGACGATGAATTGTGAAAAAAATTAAGCTAATGAGAGGTAGTTCATTTGGTTATCTTGTTGTCTACCAAGTATTATGCAAAAAAGAGGTTTCTAGTTGACAATTAACAGGTTCAATCCACTCATTTAAAACAACCAGAGAAAGCAACAAAGACAACACAATGACGCAGTCTGCCGGAGATGACTGTACAATAATGCAAATTGCTTAACAAAAATGTTATGCCCATGTTCTGAATTAATTAGCATGGTCGCTATACACATGCATTTAAAAGGTGCATCTGAATTCTAAACTGGTCATGCTGCCGTTTCCCTCCCGTACAGAAAAAGGAAAAGCAATTAATTTGCTAATAAACTGCAATGCCTCGTTGATTTATTCTGATCTTAATGTTTCTAAAATGAAATACACAAGCACACACTTTCGCCACTTCTTTTTTCTCGTAAAAACATTCCTGGTAAACAAGTGAAATTTTGTTTGATGCATAACAAAAAGAAGATGAAGCATAAGAACCACTAACTCTTTTCACCTTGAGTTTCCAACAGTGCATAAGAAAACTAGTCATTAAAAATAATCTCTGACAAACCAAAGTCCCTATGGCTATGAGATACAAAAATAGGAAAATGCAGCAGATTGACAACGAATCATAAGGGATATGTTAATTTCTTCACCTTTCTTGTAATAATATTGATGGCTACACATCAGACCGGATATGTTGAGAAACATGAAACCCTCGAGTATCAGAAGGACTAGAGCCTGGTCTGTGAATGTCAATAAAATAAAACAGACGGATGTAACTGCTTTGAAACATTGCATAAAGGTTTGGCTGAATTTGTTATCTTATGAAAACTTTGCAACTAGATTTTTAACAAATATGCACCGCACCAAACTTCATAGATTGAAAATTTGTATAGGACGACAAAATCAGAGACCTCTTTCATAAATTGGATTGAAAATTCACAATAAATCATGGTAGAAGTCGGATATAAATGAATAATAGTATAAAATTGATGATTGAATAAAATTTACCTAACCAATTTTTTTTTTTATTTTAGTTTTAAGCTTGGATTCCTATTTAGTTGTTTAATTACGTATAATTAATCAAGACTAAGCAACAAACAACATATTCAGATAAAAAATCAGCATAAAAAATAAACGATGCATCCTAATTTGATTCTAGATCAACTATTAAATGAATCCGCGATTAATTACGTATGTGACGATAAATTGCAAATAGTATCCTTACAATAAAATGAAATGTAGCAGTATTTATCTTTCAGTTTCTCACCATAAACTTTTAAAAATTAATGCAGGCACCCAACTTTAATCTCAGAAGGAAGCATTATATTTGAACATGTAGAAATAAACAATAGAAAGTGACATACCTCTTATCAATTACACAGTAGTGGAAGTGAAATTTCCCAGCTTTACCGTCTTCAATAAACTGCAATCCAAAAAAAAGAGATGGTAAGCAAATAAATTTAGCTAGCAGGATTGAATTTATTTTGAAAATATACTCGTTATGTGAAACCCTCAATACATTAAACTGTCTCGTCACAATTTAAAATCCTTTGTCATCTATGTATTAGGTGTTGCGCTATGCCTCCTGACTGCAAAGTAATTAAATATACAGTACCAATTTCAGATATGGATCATGGTTTTTGGATTGATGGTTAAGGGCCCAACACTTCACATTTGAGCAATGAGGTTGTGTATTCAAATTTCCTTAGTGTGACCGCAAACTTACGTGAGACCTAGCATGCACGTTAAGGGAAAGGTTTTTGGGCCATACTTACCCGTTAGATGATTAAATATGTGACCATTGGTTTCAACAGAAGTCATAGCTTTTGGATTGATACAAAGACCCTTGTTTAAATACAAAGACCCTATTAGAGGCACAACACTCTATGCAATAGTAAATTCAGAGAAAGAGGGTCGTTGTCACGAAGAAATCCATCAAGAGATGCTATATTCTCACTTATTGTTATATCCCCCAACCAAAATGGGACATAACCAAAACAACTTGTCCATTGTTATATTATTTGTATTAGGAAATAAAAATACTTATTGATACATCATTTGTCAATTTGCTACATATATTCATGAAAGAAAAAGGATCGTTACATCACAGAAAAGCATGGCTTCACAAATAAAAAATTAAAGAAAAAGAAGTAATGCTTCAAAAAAATTTAATTTGCTAATAGAAAAAAGCACTACCAAAACTTTAGAGTATCTCAATTGGAATGAAAAATTTTACTTGGAGATAATCAAAACTGGATATCATCATCATCATCCTAATCTTATCCCAACTAGAAATAAAAAACTGTTACATGAATTTGTTTCCATCATTCACTTCTATTAAGAGCCAAATTAACATTAATTCTTAGATCTTGAATATATTTCTTTATTCTTGCATAGAAGTATATTTTGGTCTACCTTATTATGGTTTCCCTCTACATCAATTAAGCAACCTACTCTTAACATTTGTAATCTATGTTCTTCTTTGTGCACAACCAAGCCATTTGAAACAACTTTTCTTAATATTTTCATCTATAGGTACTACTTCCAAACTTCCAATAAGAAAACTGATGATTCTATCTTTTTGAATGACACCTACTATCTACCTTAGCATCCTTATCTCTGCTACATGCATACATTATACTATGTCTTTTAATCAGCTAATATTCAACACCATACAAAATTATAGGCATATTACTAGTTTTATAAAACTCTCTTTAATTTATTATGGTTTTTTTAATCACAAAACACACCACTAGCTTCTTCGCATTTCATTCATCCTCACATCATTATTAAGCTTACCATCCATTTTTATAAGTGAACCAAAGTATCTAAATTGCTTACTGAGTTACTAATTGGTTTTTTATTTAAATATTCGTATTTTCGTTACTGGATCTTATATCAAAATGCAGATGACTTAGATGTTGTAATATTATTTTATCAAAGTGTACAAATTAGAAAAGCAGGAATGACTTTGTATAAAACTAAAATTTTTAACTGTTATTTTATTTTGAAAATTTCAACTTCCTACAACATGAAACTGTACCAATTCCAAAACTTTTCTAGATTCATCATCAACGGTGTGAAATGAAATGAACAGCAAAAGTTATATTTATATCTGTATCCTACAAAAGTCCTACAAGCTTATTTGTTTCATTTTGTTTTATTGAAACTGAGACTGAAAATAAATTTTAACTTCCATCTACTAAGATCCTCTTGGATCTATTGGACAGAGCAGTTTTGGAATTCCTTTGATGGAATTTTTTTTTATAAATCCATAACTCAGTATTGCCCACTAAAATCAAACCTAACCTATGACTTAGGGTTTGAAGGCCAAGACTCTTATTAAGTAGAACAACTTTAATTTTATTAATTTAATAATTTGTTATACATAGAATTTTTATAGGTTAAAAGTAGTAATGTGTTCATTAGGCTCAACTTATAAGGTTTTTTATTTTATTATTTAAGGATTTTTGTTATTTAATTAATTATTTTCTAATAAAGTAATGGAGAATTCTCTTTAGATCATATGCTAGACTTTCAAGTATTGCTCATGAAAATATGAGACCACCATCCTTCACTAATATATACACCTCCATCCCTATTTACATTGTTAGTGTAGTTTAACCTTTTAATGATTCTCTAATTCTTCTCTCCAAATAGTTATCTTTGCCAATACTTTGCATTGAATGTACAAAAGAAGTGCATAACCCAAATAGTTATCTTTGCCAATACTTTGCATTTGTTTAATTGATATATGTGTTCAGCTAAATCTTTTGAATAATTTGTTAACATGTTTTGTTAGTGGGGATTTTTCATATCTATTATACTTTGTCTTTTTCATGTTGTTTGAATCTAGTACAAATGTTTCTTCTACTTTTCCATAAAAATATTCTATATCAACTTCTTTACAATCAAAACTTCTTAATCTAGGCCCCTTAAGAGGACATCAATCACTCACTTTATTCATATATTTAATTTGATTGATAGGTTTAACTGTACTGCTAATGTTGTCTTTATTAAGATTCTCCCAAGTTTAGTAGTGAAACCTGTATAATAAGGTAATATTGCTACCAACTCTATCATTATTGTCAGTCTTAATTAAATATTTAGATTTTTATCATATAGATACATATTCCTTGAATAGTTGTGATCTTTATCAAGCAAAGCAAATTGTTAACGATATCTATATGTATCAGTTTTCTTTGGACAGATTCTGCAAGAGCACTTCAATAATATTTTTATCCATGATATCTATGCTATTGACATGAAAAAAGGGAATGGAATTATTATGTTCCTTCTCAATGGTAACTTGAGCATTACAACACATGCTATTTAGATATGTAAGAAATTTAGCTAATCTATTTTCTTCGTATTACCAAATACATTATATTTCATGAACAAATTAAATCCAATGCTTACGCTTCAACCAATATGAATTTAATGGTTTGCTTTCAAAGTCTTGCATGTATAGATTGCCTGCAATACGAGAAAAAGTATCCCATAGAAACTAATTAAACTTGCCCATAATAAACATTATTATATTTGCAATAAATAGTTTTTAAACAAAGCTCACTAACATAGGCTTAACTAGATAGGATATTTCCTTATTAACTTTTTTATTGATAATCCTAATACAATGAGAAGTGACTAAATTGATTATTTTATTTTTTTATAAGTATTATACAAGAAAAAGGTTACTCGTTTGAGTCAATTGAGGTAACTTTACATTATCCATCTTGAATGAAAAAAAGTAGAATCTCAAGACACAGAAGGAGAGAACCATTATGGCTATTAAATATTTAAAACAATGTAGATCAGGTAACATTATTCCTAACTTTGTTTTTATAAAATATACATGTAGAAATCCTAGAGCTGCTAATATTTGTCCTAATGCTAGCGTTAGATTGATGATTCATATAGACTTGCAAAGTAAATAATCTCTGCTTGTCCATATCTCCCATGAGCTTTATCATCTACATTGTTTCTTATGGAATTATTTACCTACTACATCTCAACTAGCCATTAACTATAATGCTCTATTTATTTTCTCTCTAACCCTTGAGAGATGAATTGCAACTAATGATGAATCTAGTATGATTCAAAATATCTTGCAAACAAAAAATATGCAAGCTATGGATGATACAAAAACTTTACATTCTCCCTAAGTTTTATCAAGGTGTCATGTTGGCTATATGTCTTGGGGCACATACGATCAAAAAGTTTCATGTTCAATCACCTCCAACCGATAATCCTGATAGCTAGGATATTGTTGAGTTCTAATATGATAATGAACATTATGGTATGTGTTTCTTACAAAAGAACTAATATATCCAACAAGAGATGTAAGAAAGTTTTTGACTATGTAGTTTTCTAAAACATACATTGTCAAAACCAAGCCTTGGACTATATGCACCCCGAAGTGAAACAGCCAATACAATACGTTGGTAGAACTTAAGCAGAACATAACAATGCCTCAAATCCAACTTTAATTTGTAACCTCTTACATATGACACAACTTTAAAGAAATACCACTTTTATGAATGTTAGCTATACTCTTCCTGGCAAAAAATTCATGAAATTCAAAAAATTACAAATTGACTGACTAAAGAACCTTATGTCAGAGTAACAAAGTACAAAAATAAAACACAGCATGTCTAATGCATAGGGACCAAAGACAATTAAAGAAAAGGAAAGGCAAAACAGAAACGGATAAATAAAGAAAAAGGCTTAAAGAATTTTAAGAAGAGTATTTCCTTGTAAGCATAGTCTGTGTAAATGATAGTTTCATTGCACTGTCAGAAAAGAGCCTTTGGACAATCATGATTTACAGATCAAGATATCCTCTCTTTAATCAAAGCCATTAAGACATCTCAGAGTTCCATATTTTCATTTCTCTGCTTTGATATGGCCAAAATGGAAACTAATTAATTGAAGGAAATATCATTCTAAAATAGCTTATATACTCACCATTCGTAATGTAACGATAACGGATGAGAAGGCCAATGATTCGAATGGTATTTTATCTGGATGAAACAGTTTGCATTCTAAAGATTCTGGACCTGGAGAGAAGTATGGAACTTTGAGTCGTCCTCGAAAAATAGTATAGCTCTGTGCTACATAAAAAGAAAATGCTTGGTTCATGCATTCAAAAAATACTAGATTGAGATGTCAAATTTATTGTACACAAAGTTACTATTAACAGAGATGTTAAATTTATGCTTACCTGGCCAATTTGAGGGATATCTATCTGTGCAAATGGTGATACAATATCAACATCTGCACATGCTTCCTCTAGTGTTTCTCGAACAGCCCCTGCAGCAGCAGACTCACCTAATTCTAAGTAACCTGCCGGTAGAGTCCTATCAAAATCAGAAATTGTTAAGGAAACAAAGATTTTGACATTTCTGGCATACCAGCAAGAAATCAATGCATTAACAAAAACAGAAAAAAGTAGTATGTGTGTAAAAGGTTTTCTTGTTTATAAATTCAATTGGCTTGCAACGAATGACTGCACATGTTTTTTAGAAACAAAGGTGATATCCCTTCCCCCAAAAAAATGATAAAATTCATGTATTATGTCAAGTTGATCTTTGCAAAGGCAATGGCAACAGCGTTAGCATTTCATCCAAACGCCATGCGGAAGCCGTTTCATCTTATTTACCATATTAGCCCTCCTCCCATCAACTCGGGGAAAGTCAAGCCTATTGGCCATTATGTATTTGTAAATCTAAGCCTTTGATTTAGATATCAGTACATAAGACATTGGATAGCCATTAGTTTTTAAAAAATGAAATGAAGTTACATACCAGAAGCCATATGATGGAGGTATTTTCCGCTTGCAAAGCAGTACCTTGTTATCATGTTCAATCAAGCAACCAACCACCTAACATCCAAAAATTATAAAACACATAATAATAGGTAACAAGGAAAACAAGTTTAGTTTCTATTTGAAAACATATTTTGTTAGTAAAATAATAGAAAATATCAAAATACAAACAAAATAAATTCAAAATTTTGAATTAATGCCATCATATGGCAGTTCAACTGTCAAATATCTCCTAAGATTTGCAGAATGCGATCACCAGTGTTAAGAGTTACTCTCCCTTGTGTTGGAAGAAAAACAATCAAAAAAGTTCTTATTTAATGTAATGGAGAGAAGAATTTACACAATTCATCAAGGAAACAACTAAATAAGAATAACAAGTTATGAAAGGGCATGACCAATAAATGGCAAGATACATTCATTCAGTTCCAATAAAATCAAGGAACATTCCCATGGAAATATATATGAAAAAGAAGGAATAGAGATGTGAAGAAGTGTGAATGTATATATGAAAAGAAGGATGATGATGAATGTATATATGAAAAGAAGGGTGATGAAGGGAATCATAAAAGAGAAGTATTACTCTCTGCCGTGAACGAAGAGATGAGATCGATCACATATCAATAACGGAGAATAGGAGAAGCTTTCTCCAGATTCCACCCTACTGTAAAACCCAGAAGATGTGATTTACCAGTTCTAAAAGCAAACAGTGATCTATTTGTAGATCACAGATGAATGAAAGTGACACCCAACTGTCAAGTGTATGGAGAAAAATGGATTTATCCATCTACGGTGATACGAGGAAGCATAACAGGTCCATTTGCACTGAACAGAAGAATTAGAAAGAACCCTATGCAATGTACAGAGGAAGACCTGATGACTTTCCTAGTAAAAAGGACTCAACATATATCTACAATGAACAGAGATCACAAACAGATCATCAATCTGCAATGCACAGATGAAGAGTTGTCACTGTCGAAAAGAATTTTAAGAATGAATTTGTTAAGATCAATAATTCTTGTCAAATGGTGATCCTGGCAGAAATCCACATAGGTCATTGTAGCGTCCACAACCAAAAATCAATTTCAATATTTTTCTGCTATGCATGAAGCCGTTTCCAACTCTGAACTACCACCATTGACTGAAGAGCATCTAAATGTGGAAGAAAACAAGGACAAACTGAATTTTCAGTATCAAGGGAATGACTATACGGGGTGACTGTTCCTCTTGAAACCATATTTTGTCATTTTACCCAAGCAGGAACCAAACATGTCAGATTTATTTCACAAGATTTTTCGTATTCAGAAGTATCGTGACATAAAATGCTAAAAGTGAATTGAACCCAATTTTAACCACTTATAAAATCTAGACACTACATAACACAACCCCCTCATTTTACACATTTTAAAACAGAACTTTATCATAAAACAAAAGAATATAATTTTGTGCCAACTTGAAAGTAAAGTTGTGTAATAAACTATGTAAAATAACAGACTTAATTTCACTTGCTGACATGACAATTATCAGCATACTCATCAGTCATGTCATGACCTGTAAGGCCGTAGAGACTAGACTTGCCATATATTCCATAACAAACAATTATAATCACAATCACAGATTGACTACTGATGAGGAATCCAAACTAACAGCATTTGATAGTAGAGCTACTGGCCAGCAAAAAGTCCAAAAACACGATTGCTATAACTGAAATAGAAGTTCTTTACCGTATCTGTAAGAAGACCCTATGGATCAATGTGAAAAAGCTTCCGTTTCAGCCTTTTTAAAAAAAATTCTTATATCTCAATGTAAATCATTAGAATTGAATATGTGACCGTAAGGATGCAAATCAGAAGTTTTACCAATGGTGCAACACTTCATTGAAAACAAAATGACATGAAAATGGTAATTCATGGTAATCTATGAAGAGTTTGTTTGCCTAAAAGAAAAAGCATGCTATGACATCTATTGAAAAATTTTGGATCAGAGAAGAGATGCAACAAGGAAAAAGCCAAGCTGCAACACTCTTACATTGTATCAAGGAATATTTTCAAACAGCTCTTCCAGCCCTTCTGAGTGTAATTTAAATGAAATGAACCATTACTCAATAAAAAATTTATACTTGGAACATTTCATACAAGCATTTTCTATATAAATAAGTGCATGTCATTAAGATTTAAAATAAAAAATAAAAAATCAGTTTCCTAAAGTATGAGGTAACTGACCATCTTAGGGTTCTCATAGAAAACGTTGCCACAGACGGTGCAAATTGCCCTCTGCTTCTCTTCACCTTCAGGAATGGAGTATTTTGTTGGCCCTCCACATGACTGACAGAAATGAATTTTGGATTTTGGTATCTAAACATTAATCCAGTTCCATTAGAAAGATTGCCTTGCTGTGGATTGCATCAAAGAATTTTATAAAAAAAAAAAATTAAGGCATTAAACTATGGTAATGTTAAAAAAAATTTGAAAAAATCAAAATAGAACAACAACAACAATGTAGTACACATTTAGCATAAAAACTTACAGAAGGATGTTTTATAGGCTAACAACCATGGCTATTTCAACTTTTTAACCGCATCTCTGCTAAAAATGTGACTTACAATATTTGTTAAATCTCAATATTTTTTACCATGTTTATGACTTGGTTTACATGGATTGATGAAAGAGTAGAATTAATAAGATTTTTTTTCTTTTTTTTATTTGAAAGAAAGAATATCCTGGCATCTATTGGGACAGGGTCACAACTCTAGACAAACTGATTAGAAATTCAAAAGAGCAAAAATACTAGCAGTTTAAGGTAGTGTAAAAACCAATGAAAAGAATCATTGGTTACAATTTTAAAAGTCCTGATAACCTAGCTGGTTGGTAGCATTCCAAATTCTCAATGGTTAGCGTTAGTTTGACTGGCTGGGGATGATTAGACTGTATGGACCCAGGTACAAAAGAGTTTGACTTGTACCTCTAAAGCTTAGGGGCTCGCAACCTATCCTAAAAATACAGGAAAAAGGAGTAAGAACATTTTATCGTTTGTAAAAGTTTAAAAAACACCAACAAAAATATTTTCATAAAAGAAAGCTATTAGTCAAAATATGTTTGCAAAACATACCATGAGGAGGCCCGTACCACTGCATTGTAACATTGGCAAAGATCTATCCATTTCTCAATTTAACTTCCTTCCTTAGAATGTCCTTCAGTAAATTCTTGTTGGTGTTTAATTACTAACCCACTTAACGTTGTGAAAATATAAGGGAAACCGGAATATGTAAGTAGTCAATTTATACAAAATCATTTAACTACATTAGCAAAGAACACATGCTTACATAATGACATTCATTGTGTGAACACATGGATAGGGTAAGATGTTTGGAACTGAAGGTTACTTCGCAACATCACGTGTGCATCTCACCTTTAAGCAATTCTTGTAAACATTCTAACCTAGATTTCACAAATTTTCTGTCAATAGTTCTATAAGTTGAACCTTGCAAGATGGTTCAATACATCAGTATTGCTATAACAAGTTAAGCTCTAATGCTCACTGGATAGATATCTACATAGTTCTATGAGCTCTAAGGCTTGCCAAGTGAATATTCTAAAGCTTACTAAAAAGGTCTCTGCAAATCTGTACAAATACATCCCTTAATTCTACTTCTCAACTTCTTTACTGATAACAGACGGAAGCTAATCACTGAACCTGTTTTCTGTCCTTGAAATTTTTTTGCCAAAGTTCTTGTATTTTGACTTTATTTCTTCACATTCATAACTATCACACAGTTTATTTTATCCTATTTGTTTTAGAATAATCTCCAGTATTCCGTTCCATCCCAAACGACATACATTCTGCAATGTACATCAGTGGTCAGGCTTCCTATTACAAAATTCACAATTTAAAAACTTTAATCAGCGTACCTCGTGCTTATAATGTGTAACGTCATGTAATTAATGAACTTGCTCATTCATTTCAGTTTATTCAAAATATTAATGCGCATTTATCTTTCATGTATGCAATAAGTTTTTGAGTTTCTTTTCTGAAATTGATTCTTCAATTCCATTTATTCCATGGGGCACATGGTTTATATGGGCAATGTCGGTATTTCATCAGATACTTTTAGCCCAAACTGAATATTAACCAGCATATTCTCCGCTCCCACTGTCCTTTACTGGATGCTTTTTATATGGCTTGTCCGATTGAAATTTTCACTATACAAAAAGTCACTTTACTTCGAACGTTGAAATATAACGAAATATTTTACTAGTGGTTGAAAACAAACGGGTTGGAATATTGACATTCTAATAACAATTGAGGCTTAGAATCATTTACTGGTGACAATTTTGTCCATTGGAACGTATTTTTAAATCTTATAATATTCGTGGATAGAGAATTCGTTTTCGTAACTATAGATGGACTGTGCCAGACAATTAATATATAAATAACAAGAAAGAAATCACCTCTCAAACATAATTATAAAAATAGTTGCATAAATTGTCTCAGGCAAAGGCATATGCTAGAACATCGTGAGGAAAATATTTTTAAAAGTAGAAAAGAAAAATAACGCACGCACGCACTACAACAGGGTGTACATGTAAATTTGAATGCAATTTCCATTGGAAGATTAAAAAGATAAACTGACAAAATATTCGTAAACGGGGCAAGGCCTAGTAAAGTAGCATAGAATTTAATGGATTTTTCCATTAAACAACCATTTCGAATAGGCTACATAAAATTGAAAGAGTTTAAGTTCGAAGATGTACTTGTTATTGTTACTTTAACATCCATTTGTATTTAATCCTTAATGTATCGTTTTGAAAATTTTGCCATAGCAAATTAAATTTATCGTCGCGAAAAATGGTTCAAATACACACGAAGAAGAATTGCGAGGCCTATTGATCGAGAAATTTAAACAACTCTAAAGCTTACGCTAGTCCAGATCCATGTACGTCATATCACAACGTAAATAACGTTACCTACTCATCACGGTGAACGTCGCGGAGCAACTAGTCCAGGATGTCAATGAGATGAGTATGAAAACGAAATCGAATAAAAACTTAATTTCAGCTGCGTATGACATAAAATAAAACATTTGAAAGCGACAGAAACTCGCGTACCCTGGAGTGCAGAGGAGCCGAAAAAGAAGAGGAAGACGATGATTCCGAATGGCGGCATTTCGAAATCAGAGAAAATTTCGTGCGAATTGTAACAGATGAATGCATAGGAGAAAAATGGCGAGATTTTATAATCGGCGTCGACTTTCCGGTGTTTAAAAACGGGTATCTCCCACAGCAGAATCTGGTTAATGACATGCAAAACTCCATCAGGCTCCGCCCTAACTTGCCTGGATGTGCACAGATCATGATTTAATACAGTGGATCGAGACTGGCATGAAGAAAATCCAAATCCAGTCGCACTCTTACCTGCACACACGGCCAAATTTCGCGGATTTTCGCCATTTCAAAATGTTGCGTGGCTTCGCAATCTTTCATCTACAGGTCCGGACATATTTCCTCTCACAGTTTTAACGTTTTCTACTACGAATTAAGAAATTCCTGGATTATTTTGAATTTAACTATTTATTATCAGTCCTTCAATTGCAAAGAAACGGGAGGCTTGCTTATCCTTAAGGTTGATTTAACTTTTAATGAATGATTAACAATACTGTACAAATTTCTTGTCTCAAAACGTACTGCAGAGGTTTGGATTTTGTCATTGCTATGCCTCAGTTTCCAATGGAATATGATGAATTTTAGTTTTTTACTTGGTTCTATGCACATTGCAAAGCATGCGTTGGTTTGATACATAATTTAATTTCTCCATCCTCGGGTGGTACGTTGGATTAAGAAAATTTTTGGGTTACCTCTGGACAGGTACGTGCAGGTACCTAAAGCATGGGAAAACCATAAATCACTCAGCATCCCATCAAATGGACGATTGGGATGAAGATGTACCATATCCTATGACCACCTAACACCATTGCAATCGCCTAAATCATGTATAATAGATAGCAAGGTTAAGAAATATGTTATGGCTGGTTAGGACGAGATCTTATTCACCATAATCAGGAGCGTCATCCAGAAATATGTGTTGAGTAGTTTTTACGAAGTGCATAGGTTTGTATGTTTAGTAAATTGCTGGACTTGATATGTGATAAAGTTGAGTGTTTGTTTTTTCTTTTTGTTTTTTATTTATTGGAATTCAAAAAGGATATCATCATTTGATGGTGAGGTGTTTTGTTTTTTAAGTTATAGGACTTGGGTTTGAGTTTGGGCATGGCAATTTAAACCATTGACTCTCTCAAGACCATACCTTAGCAGGATGAGTATTAAGCCTTTGAAAGAGAAGCATGTCAACTTAAAATATTTTATTAACAATATTTACTCTCAAAATGTATAGCACAATTAGAACTTTATATCTTAGCATTGCCCACCAAAATTAAAGCTATAACCTAGAGCTTCCAAATCGAGAGTCTTACCAGTACCTCAAAAAGTGGAATTATATTAACATAGAAAGCAAAACTATACATCAATGAAATAAAGAAACAAGCAAAGTTATGTTGGTTGAAGTATTTTTTTATTTTATTTTATTTTTTTTATTTTTTTGAAACTCCTCTACAATGAAAATATTTCAACTACTAGTAAGCAAGAATATTTGGAATGTACATATATTCCAATTGTTTTAGGTTCCAACATCATCTCCCTCTCCCTTCCCAAAAAAATAAAAAATAAAAACAAGTCCCAAAACAAATAGCCAAACAACATACCTCAACGAAATCCATTAAGCAAAAGTAGTGATTCTAGTAGAGTTGTCCTACTCAAGTATTTTTTGACAATGAATAATCTAAAGATGGATAATGTTACCGTCTTTGAGCCTATAGACAATGTAAACAATTCTGAATCTTTTGATTTTATTTTGCCTAATAATTCATTTAAATCTCTATCAAAAGATCTAAGTTGTTTGGGTACATTATCAATTTTATTTATCTTAATAAGGATTTTATACTAGTGATTCAATACCATGAAATTAGGTTTTGCATGTATGTTATTTATCTCAATCTTTTTTGCACATGCCCTATTATTTTTCTCTCTTTTTTGAATTTGCTTTGGGCACTATGTTAGAGAGATGTGTGGATGTTGGATTGGTGCCTTTTGGATTTGCTTTGGATAAGTATGGACTATCAAGATTTTGGGCAATGCCCCAACTTTGTGTTTATTATTTTCCCAAGCTCTCCAAAGTCATGTAAATATTAGAATCTTTATGTTTTCAAGTCATGTATTAAAGAAGGCTAGAAAGCCAAAGAAATGTGGAAAAAAACAACTAGAAAACCTTAGAAAAGCCTAGTTTTATGCTAAAAGACAAAAGCAAGACAACATGGGAGGGAGTTACACATCCTCTTCACTTCTCAAGCTATAAATTAAGGCCAAGAGCCACTCTTGTATAACAATTGGAACATGTTCAACAATGAAGTAAAGATGCCTCTCATTTAGCTTTTCTTTTTTCTTTCATGCTCCATCATTTATACTTTCAAGAGGGTTTTCTAGTTTCTTCAAGCTCCATGAAGAGCATCCTTCTTGCATTCTTATAGCCATTATTTCCAAAAATCAAAGTTGATGAGTGGCAAGGTACCCCTACACTCAACCATACGAATATGAGTGTCTCATACATGATCCAGTCGAACTCCAAGGACTAAGTGCTTACGTGCCTTAATGGAACACTTAAGATTAATCAATCACTGTCTTCCCAAACTTACTTGTATTGTCACGGTTGTATGGTTAAGTAAGCTTGAGGTATATGATTTTTATACTTTTTATCTTTTAATGTCTTTACGCTAATAGGGAAAGGTAAAGAGAATTAAGTAACTAACTTATATTAACTATTCACTAACTAAGTTCTAATTGTCCTAACACTAGTATCCGTTCCCATTAGCCGCACACATCCTGAACCAATGTAACGCTACTGGGATTACCAAACGCTAATAGTTACTGGGTTACCAAGTGCTACACACATGCTCGAAGCGGTCGTACTGAGTGCACTTAACTAGGAGAGTCAAGGGTTGAGAGAGATTAATTATCTAGGAAAGCATTTAAACATTTAACAGTAATTAATCACTATTTAGCTTAGTCCATATGCTGCAAGGTTTATCAGAAAGTTCGTCTTTATTGCCGTACACAAATGTGTGCTCAGGTACAATTTGCTCGAATAAAGATCCGTTCACTTTAAAACTCCTACTGTGGGCACATGGAAATTATTCTAACTCTGGAATGATAAAACTACTATAGTTTGGCTAAGGGTCTAAATCTATATGTGTGAACAAGGTAAAGCCGCCTCTTATTTATAGACATTGTGGCGGGCCGCGATATCGCGTACGAGATATCACTCAGGTGGATGCGATATTGCGTACATGATATCCCATACGCGATATCCTGGCTCATCAAAAGCTCTCCCATGGCAAGCCCTAATCCATGATTTTTTCATAATTCCCTCAGACAAACTCTCATGTTCTTACAACCCCTTGCTCTCACAATTCTTACACTAAAGCCCTACTCATTCTCTTAAGAATTTAGTTCAAGTTCAAGGAGCTCATGCATCCAAGAGATGTTATCTTTTCATGCTATTATGTTTATATTTTAATGAGTGGCGAGGTACCCCTACACTCAACCATTCGAATACAAGCGTTACACGCACTATCCGGTCGAACTCCACAGACTAAGTGCCTACACGCCTCATGGAACACTTAAGGTTAATTATTCGTTATCTTCCCAGACTTACTTGTATTTGTCACGGTGTATGGTTAAGTAAGTCTGAGGTATATGATTTTTATGTCTTTCGGTTTTATCTCCTATGCTGACAAGGTAAAAGGTAAAGAGACTAATCAACTAACTTTAACTAACTAACTAAGCCTTAATTAACCTAGCATCAACATCCATTCCCACTTACCGTTCACACCCTGAACCAATGCAACCTTGGTTACCAAACGCTAGTCGTTGCTGGGATCACCAAGTGTAACACATGTGCTCGAAGCGATCGTACTGAGGCACTTAACTAGGAGAGAAGGGTTGAGAGAGACTTAATGACTAATAAAGGATTTAAATGATAAATAATAAATAATGATAAATAAATTCCTATTTAGCCTATTCCATACACTACAAGGTTTATCCAAAAAGTTTGTCTTTATTACCGTACACAAACATGTGTTCAGGTACAATATTTGCTCGAATAAAGATCCGTTCATTTTGGAGCTCCTACTGCAAGCACATGGAAAATATTCTATCTCTAGAGGGATCAAACTACCAGAGTTTCACTACGGTCTAGACCTAGAATGAGAAACAAGGGAGAGCTGCCTCTTATTTATAGATTTGACAGCGCATTGCGATATCACATATGCGATATCGCAGGGAAAGACGCGATATCTCGTACGCGATATTACGAGGGATGCGATATCGCATCCCATGCGATATCGCATCTCATCATACCTCCATGATTGAATAAAAACTCATCCTCGAGTTCCTTACAAAATATTGGGATGGTATGGGATTATTGACTCAAATGGAACTAATGGGATGACATGTGAACGGATCATCATTACAAGACAAGACAAGACTAGTGTTCACGACAACAAGAGTGAACACTTTATACATTTGACATCAGGCCTCATTTGGTAGCTGAGAAAGAGAGAGAGAAAGAAGTTTTGCTACTGCCAACACCAAGATTGTGCCTTTCGTTGTCCATCCGTAAGCGCGCCATCAATCTTGCTCCTTGTATAGCTTCTTTCATTACTACTCCATTCCATGTGTTCCTTCTAGATCCAATCCGTTGTTGTATGATTGCCATCTACACACACAACACAGTCTTATATTAGCAAAGGTAAATGAATCATAATGCAATTGATACCTTGCTTCGGTGAAAGGTCCATTGGCTGAGTTGTGGTATGGCTGATACGGATTTGGAGATATCATAGTGGTTACCGAAGGTGTAGGGGTTAGGAGAAAATCGAAAAAATTTGGGTCCGGACCCCCATGACTAAGTGCGAACCTCCGGTAGCGATAAAATGAAGAAAGAAAAAGAACAAGAAAGATGGAGAAAAAGAGACAACTATAACGTCAATGAAATGGATGTCAAGATGGAAATGAACAAAACAGAGTGGATTGCAAAAATGTTAAGGGAAAGAATTTAACTGGTGCACCAAAGAGGAATGTCAGTGGATCCTCCCCAAAGTAGGCTCATGCCCTTAATGCCTTGACAAACCCACATTCAAAGAGTCTGTAGGCTCTAGGAATGTCATTTGGAACAAGAGTTAAAGTCTTAACCACAAGAATTTACCAAAAAGAAAACAATGCATCAACTAAAATATACACTTATGATACAACCGGCAATGAGGTGAATCAATGGAGAGAAAGATGGAGAGAAGAGAATGGAATGGAATCCCAAGAACAAGGTGGTGTATAGCCCCTTGTGTAGTTTATGATTAATGTGACTCAGAAAATCTCATTCCAACTCCGGCCTCAAACAAACCACTTCCATTGACTTTGCATTAATGCATTCGGCCAATCCACCCTCTTGAAGTAACAAGAATGCCTTCACCCAAGAGCCACCACCATTCTGACGAAACAAGGAGGAGAGAATGGAAAGCGAGAAGGGCCTTAATTAGAGGGAACATTTTTATTTTAGTTCCATAACCAGTGCTTGTAGCCCAAATGATTATTTCATCTAAGGGGTGTGCTTTGAATTCTCACAATTTTTTTGTTGTTGTTTTATGTGTTTATGCGTGAGAACCACACCATGCAAAGACTTTGTTATTTTTATTAGCTTAGCTTCCTGATAATTGGATAACATTGAAACGGTAAGAAAACCCAAGAAGAAAACATCCAAGCACCCAAGAGAATGGCCAACACAAATGCATCAAGTTTCCTTGAAGTCACACCCTTTTCAATCCTTGAGTCCTTCCTTAGTTTGAGAAATGCCCAGTCACTGATTCGTTATAGTTCTTATTTAGAAAGGGACTGTACATTTCCAAGCTGAGAGAGACCATAGAATTTTGTGGATGTATGGATGAAGTGAACTCATTGCCTACTATATCAAAAGAAACATACCTTAGTATCAACATCATAACCTGAAGGTAAAAACCAAACATTAGCAATCAATATAAAAACAGTTCATACCATCATGAAGAACACTTATTGGGTGACAAACTTACAAGATGGATAACACACACACACACACACAAGAAATGAAAAAGTATAACGATGTTGTAAAACAAAAACAAGAAAAGTTAAAGAAATTTGTAAAACAAAAATGTGCAAAACAAAAACTTAAAAAGAACCGATGGCCCCAAATGATTAGCATAGGTGGCCATCTCCCCCATGACTGAATGGAAAGGGAGAGATCCGAAAGAACGAGTGCCTGTTTGAATTTCTTAGAAGTGTCCAACTTCTCCCGATTGATATTTTCAGGTTAAGGGGTGGAAGTCAATGACGCTCATATTCTAATGTATCTATGCCTTTGTTATGGACATGAGTTATTCCCCCAGTTCATTCCATGGATGTTGGTCAGTTGCTCTTTCGACTAGCTGTCAACCACGGGGTGTCCACTTGTTGTGTGGTTGCTACATACAGGCACCTTTGTCTCAGAGTTTTGAGGACACACCTATTGCATGGAGGAGATGTTGTGCATTCCTCCATGTCATCACCCGATGAGTCACTATATGTGATGCCCAGAACTTTCTTCTTCTCGATCTTTCCATAAATGTTTACCTTAGATATTTCCAAGGAAAGATCACGGATTCCTAGGCATGCATCTATTGTGCTTAGCCATGCCCTTCTCATTATAATTGGGAAGTCCCCTTCGTTGTTGTTAACTTCTATCACCAGGAAATCAACTGGGTAGGATCAACCACACACAGTGGTAACGATGTCCTCCACCAATCCTAAGGGAATGGTGATGGACTGGTCAACCGACTCTAGTAGGATGTTGTTCTTCTTAAGTTGGGATAGGTTCTAGGCTTGATACATTTCTCATGAGATTAAGTTGACTCCGGAACCTGAGTCAAGAAGAGCCTTATGAGGTTCATTCTCAGCGACTTGGAGGTAGATTAAGGGACTCCCAGGGTCAGATAATTTCCTGGGAAGGTGGCCTACTTTGATCTAGTCGGTTACAGTATGTGTTAACATAACTGTATGCATTGAGCTCTGATATTGGTTTGAAGGGAGCTTCGAAGCCTTGTATGTTGGAGGAGTGGTCACAGACTCAACCGCTTGTTATTGTGAGAGCTTGTTTGGGCTTTTGGTTCTCAGGAAAGGTCTTCTCTTTTTGCGGTTGTCAAAACTAGCAGCGGGTTGAATGTTTACAGCTCTTGTAGCATTACGTTGCTGCGGCTGAGTGGGGAGTTCCCCTTGCATTGTTGGAGTGGGTGGTATGGGAACTACCGGCAGAAGAGAGGTCGATGCATTTGGAGGATGGTATGGATGTGGAGCATCTCCCAAAGGAAAAGGAGTCCTTCTAAAGTACTCCTAAACTTGGTAGTGTCGTTGGGGAGTTGTGTGACCCATGAAGTCACTTGGAGAAATCAGTTGCTGCACGTAGTAGCCATAAGGATTGGGTTTCCAGTAAGGGTATTGGTGTTTCGGCGGTGGCATCCCCCATGACTGTGGGTATTGCCACTGCTGATGTTGCCTGATGGGTTATGGCGATGTTCCACTTGGATAGTATGTTAACGGTTGGTGGAACTGCCTTGGGTTACCTTGAGGATAAGGTAACCTCCGGGGTGTCTGCCGTTTGTTAAGTCTCGGGTTGAGTGCATACACCCCAGACTCTGAGATGATTGGACAACATTTCTTAGGATGGTCATATTGGCAGATCTCACATCCACTGTCATCGTCTGTGTCCAATGTAACGACGGAAAACGTCGGCAGCTGGAAAATACCGAACAAATCCCGTGTACACAGTTTTAACCACAGATCTGCGCGAGGGCTATGCTGGAAAAACGAATCCGCGGTGCCCTGAACGGTCTTGTCGATCAGACAGGGACTTACTAATCAGTAAACCGATGAATATTTCGTGAAAACGATCTGATTCGAGGAATCGCCAAAACGAGGGGAAAACGATATAGATGAATTGCAACGATGATAACGCTAAACACGATAAGAGGAGGCTGACATAAGAGAAACACGTAGTTTCAAGATCTACGCTTTGCCTTGAAAGATGTATATTTTTATATATTTCGTTACACTGGGAAGACCCCGATTACTGGATGTAAAGCAAGCACAAAACAACAAGAAAACTGTCTAGATAGAAGTCCGATCTACCTCGTGGGCTAAAGCCGGGATGCAAGGAAGGTCAAGCTCTGACGTCTACCGATCAACTGTTTCTGACCAATAGAGTCTTCCCTAGCAGAACGATTACTCCTGTCACCGGTGCTCAAAGCGAACTGTGCTCTGTTTCTGCCGGAAGGTGATGTTGTCAACAATTGCCAAAGTGCTGCTCTCTGTAGCTCTGTTCAAAAGTGATTAGTGCTCTAGTGCTTAGAAAATGCCTTTGCTTCTTTGATTTGCCAACCCCCGTATCTTTGTCAACTGGGGTATTTATAGGCTGCGACGTCCTGTGGAAAAGGTGCAACCCTGATGACGTGTGCCCCGAATGTTTTGGGTACTGTTGACTTGACCATTTTTGCGTCAAACTTCATGACTACGCACAATACGCTCGTTCGCGTATTGTGCGTGTGAAGAAAAGATGCGCATCGGGCATGTCTCAACTGTCTTTGAGTTATATTATGCTTATTCACGCTGCGTTGCGTGCACGAGCGTAACATGTCATGGAAACAATGGATTCAGGCTGTTTTACGCTTGCTTACGCAGCCGCGCATAATGAAGTGTAGACGATGTCTAATTTGGCGATGCAATACGCTGTGATACGCTACGTTGCGTGATGAGCGTATGATGAGCAATTGCACTTTCTTAGACTTTGCCTTTGACTGTTCTGGAGCTCATTACGCTGCCGTGCGTAACAGAGCGTAAACCTGGCCTTGAACAAAAGACTTAGCAACACACACAAGAAGTCACATATTACGCTGCTCAAGCTTCTTCCTATGCCGAAGTAACTATCCTTCTGATGCCGGACTATGTTTGAACAGAATCACGCTAAGTGCCATTACGCTACGTCGCGTGATATAGCATAAACAGAAAAAGCATAGAAAGATTAGGAATCTGCACAAGAAGTTGAGGACTCGATGCTATGCGCCTCTTGGTGTTGCTCTGTCTTATTCTCCCTTCTGGAATTCTGAGATGCGCCCTTGCCTGAATTGCAAATCTTTGCCTGAGGCCGACTCGCAATTTTTCACGGTGTTTCATCCAAATCCACAACCTCATCGGTGATGTTCATTTTCCCCTTACCCTTGTCACATGTAGGGCCTAAATCTCTCCGCTTTTTCTTGTCCTTGTCACNTAGGCATTGCCCTGTGAACATGGAAGAGCAAAGCTGGAGGGAATGGGAGATAGAATGACATAGTAGGAAACAGGTT
>MNCI01036861.1:62097-110527 GCA_015680685.1 Gnetum montanum
TGAATTTCATGGGATCTAAGTTTTGATAGTCTCCCTTGGGCATAAGTCCCAAGGGTTCTCCTAGTTTCATACCTTAGCCCATCTACAAGATGGCGAAGTTGATCCCGTTGTGCATAACCATGGCCTGGGCAACGATGTAACAATGCGTAGTAGTGGCCCATGGCAGCATCCAAGGGTTCGTGAGTACCTTGCTGTCATCCTTGGATATGCTTATGCAAATTAGACACTCTGGAGTACGTTTGGTATTTATTGTTGAAGAGTTCTAACATCGTACTCCACCTCCTAATGGTTTCCGGTTCTAAGGACCGGTACCAACTCTCTGCTTCCTTTATGAGTGTCCTAGGAAACAATTTAGTTTCTGCCACTCGTTTTCTATGTTTTGCAAGGCACAAGCATCATGGAATGCCTATAAATGATTTTTTGGATCGACGTTGTATCCCCCTTCGAAGCATGGGATATTGTTCATGTCTAAATGCTTGATCCGGCTATCTTTTTGATGCCTTGTTGGTATTCTCACAACCTTCGTTATATTTAGCATGCTTCAGGTGGCAAGTAGGGGTTTGTCATGATCATCTCTTTCATGATGTCTATGATGTCTACATTGTTCCCTACTTTCCCTTCGTTCATGCCTAGATTCTCTTGATTTCCCTCATCCTCTCTCTCAACTCTCTCATCGAGGTCTCTCATTTCGCTTACCCTTATCCTCTCTATTATGCTCTTAATGACTATGCCCTAATGTGGAAGGAGAGGGTGAGTGATGTGATGAAGGGGAAGAAGAAGGAGAACCATCACCGTGAAGATGTTTCTTACCTTCTCATCTGTGGCTTTGGCCTCGATCGTGATGACAATTTGAGTGCCCGTCCTTGTCATGTGTTGTTGTTCCCTCAGTGAACAACTGGTGTTCATGAGGATCAGAACCAGGGTTATGTATCATGGAGCGTAGGTTCTGATACCCCACCTCCTCGCTTTCATTAGAAGGAGGAACATCTTTCGATAGAAAACCTGTTATAAGTGGTTCACCATCTCCAATTTCACTTAGGATGTGCGGGACCTCTTTGCCCTTCAACAATGTATGGTGGCTCTCCTGCCTTGAGTTCCTTAGACATTGTGCGGGTGTGGGATAGTAATCCCTTATGTCAAAATCACCTATAACGTATTCAGCATAGAGTTGAGTCATGTTGATCTGTGCCAAAGCACAGAGGAGCATGTTGGGGACTACACGATTTGGAGGTAATACTATGTTACCTTGCAAGTCTCCCCAGCGCATCTGTTCATTCTGATGAAGGATAAAAGTAAAATCAGGTATATACTCATCGGGATGAGTATATACTACCCTATATTGTTGAGGAATTGGTTGATTTTGGTTATGTGTTTTGGATTGCTGACTGTTTCTTGTATGAACCCTAGGTGGTGTGATGCTCTTGTGAGAAGAAGAAGAAGACATTGTGTCTTATTCAGTGTGCTATTTAAACATTATATAAATTTTTGTTAATTAACCCTAAGGTTTGTTTAAGCTCCCAATGATGTGAGTGATTTCCTATGTTCTACTTAGCGCACAAACACTTAGTCCCCGGCAACGGCGCCAATGATGAGTGGCGAGGTACCCCTACACTTAACCATATGAATACGAGCGTTACACGTGCGATCCAGTCAAACTCAGCAGACTAAGTGCCTACACACCTCATGGAACACTTAAGGTTAATTATTCGTTGTCTTCCCAGACTTACTTGTATTTGTCATGGTATATGGTTAAGTAAGTCTGAGGTATATGATTTTTATGTCTTTTTGATTTTATCTCCTATGCTGACAAGGTGAAAGGTAAAGAGACTAATCAACTAACTTTAACTAACTAACTAAGCCTTAATTAACCTAGCATCAGCATCCATTCCCACTTACCGTTCACACCTTGAACCAATGCAACCTTGGTTACCAAACGCTAGTCGCTGCTAGGATCACCAAGTGTAATGCACGTGCTCGAAGCGGTCGTACTGAGGCACTTAACTAGGAGAGAAGGGTTGAGAGAGACTTAATGACTAATAAAGCATTTAAATGATAAACAATAAATAATGGTAAATAAAGTCCTATTTATCCTATTCCATGCACTACAAGGTTTATCCAAGAAGTTTGTCTTTATTGCCGTACACAAACATGTGTTCAGGTACAATATTTGCTCGAATAAAGGTTCGTTCACTTTGGAGCTCCTACTGCGGCCACATGGAAAATATTCTATCTCTGGAGGGATCAAACTACTAGAGTTTCACTATGGTCTAGGCCTAGAATGAGAAACAAGGGAGAGCTGCCTCTTATTTATAGATTTGACGACGCACTGCGATATCAGGTACACGATATCGCAGGGGAAGACGCGATATCATGGGGGATGTGATATCATGGGGGATGTGATATTGCGGCAGATGTGATATCACGTACGCAATATCGCAGCCCATGTGATATCGCGTCCCATCATATTTCATGCATGTTTTGGTTGAAACTCTATTATGAACATTTTAGCTTCAAGCATATGTCATAATGTTTATGTATGTATGTTGGCTTTAAAGCCACTCTAAATTTGATGTTTAATGCATGCAAGGAAATGCTTTTTCCTATAAGAAGCAAGATGCTTATGTGTGATATTTATAATGAATATTATGAGTAAAGATTGGAGGTTTTTGTATGTTCTGGGGTTGTGTTTATATAGAAGAGTGGCAATCATGAGTGGCCAAATTTGCCCTTTGAATTTCTTTAGACTTTCATGTTGCATGTCAAGCCCAAGCCATGTTCATGCTTGTGGCCATATAGCTCTTCATTTCTTAGTACTTTTGATCTATATTTTAGCCCCATTTATGTTCTAATTCCTTGGAAAAGCATGGACATATTATGTTTCAAGAAAGTCCTCTTTTGTATGTCAAAGGGAAAAGATTAATTCTATGTTTTATTACATTTAAGTGACCTCAAAATGTCTTCAAGAGAAGCCTTTGATGTTTAGGCATGTTTCTAAACTCTTTAACCTGACATGCAAACTTATTTTTTTGTTCAATTATATGTTGAAGCTGCCCATTCATGGAGAAACCCAATTGCCTCCCAAATTTCTTCTTATGTGTTTCATACTCATGTCTATAGCTAAATTCATTCCATGCTACTTTATATTCGAGCTTCCCAGGTTTTCTTAAAGCCAACATTACCTTTAAAATCTTCAAATCCTTCAGGAATTTTAAGCTATGGCCCTTAATTCAATTTTCCAATGATAGCATGACAAGACCATGAATTGTGGTCTGTCCAAAGTTCAAACCACAACCCATGGTCAACTCATGGTATTTACAACGAAAAAAATGTCTCAGTTTTGAGCCACCACAACCTCACCATGACTCATGTATTATAGTACAAGGTCACCATGATTTGTGATCATAACAGTTTGAATACAAGAGTGTAGGGTGGCATACTTAATCATGACTTGTTGTCAAGCAACAATGAGCACACCACAACTCATGGTTAAAGCAAACCAGTCTAGAAGGCTAAGGTCGACAAAATAGAAGTTGTAATAACCACCATGACCTGTGGTGAACATACCATGAGGAAGCCACAACTCATGGCCACTGTTTCTTAGCCTCCAAACAAACCACAACTTAACCATGACTACAACACAACCTGTGGTCTGAAACCACAAGACCACCACAACTCGTGATCTATTAACCAAAAGATGACCATGAATTATGGTCAAAACAAATTTTTAGATTTTGTTGTTTTTAGACCACTGATCTAGAGACCAACCTCCAATGACACTTTCGTTACACCTACTTTGACATGGTTACAAAATATCATCCATAACATGGTTAAGAAATGTGCCAAGTTTAACAACAATGGATATGGTGGTATATTTGGTAGATGGTTAGACTTAAGATATTGGATATGTGTTTGTGTTAAAATTATTTTAGAGAAAACTCAAAAGGTAAAGTTATTCATTTAGTCACTTAAATTTTTTACTTTTAATAGCAATTTTGTTAAAGTGAAATAGATGTTACGCTTGAAAAATAATATTAATAATAAGAAAAAAGTTCAAAGTACATTGCATGCTTAACACTAAGTAGAAAATATCAAAACAACATGGAAAGGAAAAACTATCCAATTTTAAGGATGTATACTCAAGTATACAACCTTATAATTGATATCAAGAAATAAAAATTAATTGTTAGTAGGAATAATAGTCATACTCCTAACAAAATTTACATCACTTTTAATAATTTGTGGTTGAACTTAAAACAGTAAAAGAATTTGAGGTAGTGATAGAAATCTATGACAAAATATTAGCATTTGAAGGAAGCCATATCCAATGCAAGAACCTATCACATATTGATCATCCCAATTACTTTGTCATTTAATGTTAACCTTATGTTGAGAATCTTTGACATCAGCTATAATCAACTCATCAATTTTAGTTTTAATCTTTGAGTTAAAAATATTCTTATTAGATAAAGAAAAATTTGTCTTGTTTGCTATATATCTAGATTGATCAATCCTTATTGTAATACAAATAGAAATATTCATAGAAGCTTATGTATTCTCTAGTTTCTATATTACCATTTGATGATTTTTTACCATTGATATTAACTTGATTTTTCATATCTTCAATATCATATTGCATTTAATTATCCTTAACTATAATATATTTTTCCTTTTTCTCAACATCTTATGTATTCAATCAACATTAAACAAATGTATTTTGAGATAAGAAAAATTGCAAATGTCAGGAAGATTAGAATATGTAATTGATTGAATATAAGTCTTTATACTTGCTTGTAATACCAATTTCTTTTTACAATTAAGAAAATTGATTTCAATGAAAAAACTGTAAAATGTTGAACTCATAAGGGTGGTTGAATGACTTCTAAATAAAATTCAAGATATTAAAATTAAATGATAAAAATAAAAACTTTAAATATTTAAAAATGAAAACTAAAATTCACTCATTAATATGTGTGGTCAATCTTACTATAATCTTCTTTATTACCAAAAAGAAATAGTAGCAGAGAAAACTACAATGGTAGATCCTTAGATGCTACACACTTATGTAGGGCAAACAAAATCTTCAAGCTTGGTATCTTACAAAAATTCCAAAAATCTCATAAAAGGTCAAAAATGATGATTCTCTCTCAAGACACATTAAAACTCCTCAAGGCTTCACAATGAGTTCATTAAGACAACAACAATGGTGCTCTTGCATGACACACCAAATATGCCTTAAGACAAAATAACAAACACTTGGCAATTCCTTGGAATTCACCAAGGCATCACAATACAGCATGGAATTTTTCTCTCAAAGAAAATCCAAAGCTCTTGTGGGAAAATAGACAAAACAATAAATAGGATGTATAGAAAATCATTTAAAATTTTTAATCTACACAATATGCAAAGATATTAGGGTACAAATGAAATAATCCCTAGAGATAGAAAATGCAAACTAATAAGAATAGATTAAAAGAGCACATGCATTTCAAACCCTAGGAGGTAAAATTTGTAGTTGTGGTAGAGCTTCGTAACAAAAATAAATAAATTTGAATCTAATGAAGTAGCAATTAGGATGTTCAAAGATGATATTTTCTTTAAATCTAATTGCCAAGAGGTGTATATGGAACAAGGCAATGTTGATTCCTTAAGTAAGCCAACTTTCTTAAACTTTCCTTTGTAACTTTGAGTTAAACTAGAGCAAACAAAATAGCTTGGAAAGACTTTTTAATTTTCTTTAGCAACTACCTTGGACATCCACTTTGCACTAGCTATAAACTTGAATGGGATGTTCCAAAAAAAGTTAGACATCCATGTTATGTTAAAATGATTTTGCCAAGACATTCATACTTTTTATGAACATCTTAGTTTAGGACATCACTTAAACCTGTTGCATTCTATTAGGATGTGTAACATTTTATGCTTGTTACCCTTGTGATAATGCTTGTTTGTGTTGTGTTTTTCATATTATGCTTTTGCTATGCTTCTTAGTTAGTAGTATTTTCCAATTTTTAATTTTATGTTTATGTATATTTTAATATAATGCATTATTTTAATTATGTATTATTATTTTTAGTTGGTGTGCACTAACTTAGTGGATGAAGTTTCATAAATTCTCATGGAGGTTATGATATGGGTATGGCATGGGCATGTGATGGCATGGTTGATATTTATGGGTGAGCATAATATTTTATTTTAATAATTAAATAATATTAGATGTGATGTTTCCTCGTATGGGGGGGGGGGGGGGGGGGCGGTGTTGGACCCCAAAAAGAAGTTCTATTGATATTAACAGTGTATCAGTTACAGTAACCTGAACAAATCATGGTTAAGGGGAAGGGGGAAGTTGAGAGCACTATGCATGAAACTCGGGACCAACCTTATAAATAAACAAGTATTAAGGGAGGAAACCTGAATTGGGGCACCACCAAACGTCCACCCATGCTGACTCGTTACAAGATAGAAGGACATAGAATCAGATAAGGGAAAAAAAACTCTCAATTAAGGATAGAGAGAGTTCCAATGGTGACTCCTCACAATAGAAATGGAAAGCTTCCTTGCAGAGATTACTGATGCTGAGTGTTACTAGAATGCTCAAGTCTTTCCCACAAATGCAAGAGATGAACCAACTAATGTCTATCTAGATTAAACTTGGATGCTTGAGATGTGAGTTGGAAATGAATGAGGCAAAAGATCTACAACTTCTCCAACCTGGTGAGCAAACATTTATTAGAATAATTAGTCCTTTGAAATATAACATTGCATCTTCACTTCCAAATATAATATAAAATAGTAGGCCTAATAACTTTCCATAGAAACTTGAGATTAGCAGAAGTAATGTTTAAGAAGCCGAATATGACATCCTCTTGAGATAGCTTGTATGAAGGAAAAACTATGGAAGCCCACTTCCACACATGCTGTGCAAAGGGACAATGCCAAAACACATGGACAAAGTCATTTTGTCCACCACAGAGAGGGCAATTGGGATTGGGAATTCCTAGATATTCTAATCATTTACCAATAGGTAGAACATGGTGGAGGAGACACCAGAGGAGCTGCTTAATTTTGGGGAGGGTTGGAAGGTTCCAAATATTTTGAAAGAGAGGGATCCAAAATGATATTGACTCATGTTTATGCCAATGCGTATTACAGCGTTGAATGACCTCGGATGGATCATGCATAAGATGAAAGGGGGTAGATGGCCGGTAGGGTAAGAGTTTAACCCCATTAAGCCATTGAAGGCCTTGAAAAGGGCTTTGCACTGTAACATCAATGTGCCCATGATCGTGGAGAAAGGAGTAGATCTGGGCTAGGCAATGGTTCATTGCAGCCGACTCCCCATACAAAGCGCTAAACTCAACCCTCAAAATCCAACGGCTAGACAGCCTAAGACAATTTAAGGAGATGATACCTTTCCAAAACCACGAGGTAGCCACCTTAGCCTTTGTGATGGCAAGGGAAGCGGGCGACAGAGGTAACCACCATGGACACAATCTAGAGAGGATAGTAGGGTGGATCTTAGCATTAGTCTAGTCAATGTAACTGTGTAGAATTTGCTAGGCTCTCCAGATGCTTTTGAAAACATGAGAACCTGGAAGAATGATAGTGAGGGGGGAAAAGATCCAGTTGACAAAATGGATGCCTTTCCAGAAGGGCTTGTTTTTAGGACATGCTTGATGAAGCCTTAATTGAAGGAGGGTCCCAATGATGTCTAAGGCATCTAAATGCTGAACCAACCACTTAGCAACTAGGGTAATTCCCTGCTTATAGAAATTCAAAAGACCTAAGCCACCTTTATTCTTGGGGAGAGTAACAATATTCCAAGCGACTTGATGAAATCCCTTTTGAGAATCTTTGGAGGACCACATAAAGTCATGAAATAACCGTTCAAGCTTTTGGTAGGCAGCTTGGGAGGGGGCCCAACACGAAGAGTAATACACATGGGTGGATGCACATATGGACTTACAAACAAGGTATTTACCCGCAAGTGTGAGGGGTTTCGTCTTCCATTTATCAAGTTTCTTTTGAATCTAAAAAATAACCTGATCCCAGAGAATAGAGGTTGAACCTATAAAATGGAAAGGGATCCCCAGAATCTTAATGATGTCTTGATCTTGGAGCCACTTCCAGTTATAGCTGGTCACATGGTTGTAATTGCCTGAAAAGCTATAAATAGAGGATTTATTCCAATTTATAGTGGAACCTGAGAGTGTACAATATTGCTCCACCCTTGATAAGAGGTGGTGCAAATTGGCAGCTGTGTTTTGAACTAGAAAGAAAGAGTCATCGGTGAAGTGCATATTGAGGAGTTGTTGTTGAGAGGAAGATAGGCAAACCCTAGTGAGAACTTTCGTTTGTATGTCCACATTAATTTGATGACAAAGAAATTCTACGGCGATGATAAAGAGATAGGGGGCAAGGGGACAACCTTGTCTCACTAACCTATGTATTGGAAAGGGAGAGGTAATGTCAAAGGTAGTGGCTATCCTTGCGGTAGCATCTAAGAATAAGCATTTCACCATATGCAGGAACTTAGGTTCAAAACCAAGTTTGGTCATGGTCTGCAAGATAAAATCCCATTTTATGTTGTCATAAGCCTGGCATAATCAAGTTTCACTAGGAGAATATCTTGTCCATCATCCTCGGCCCACTTGAGACCTTCCCATGCTACAACCACATTGTCTAAAATATATCTACCAGGAACAAATCCTGTTTGTTGGGAAGATATGATCTGGCCAAGAATTTTTTTCAGTCGTAAGGTAAGGCACTTAGCCCAAATTTTATACACTACATTGAGGAGAGTTATGGGATGCCAATTGGAGATATCAGCAAGATCCCCAGACTTGGGGAGGAGATGAATTACCCCTTGATTTAGATTGGGCCTGAGGGAACCAGTTAAGATAACCTCGTTAATGACCTGCAGAAGATCATTTCCCACCAAATCCTTATGAGCTGTTTCCTCATATGAAGGCATTGACAAGATTTTTTATCTTTGTGGGAAGTTACATATGTTGCATGAGATTTTTCAGGGAAATTACTTTTATTATGTCTAAATTTTTAGAAAATTAGGTAGTTTTACTACAATGTGTTTTTTGGGTGATTTTTCATAAACTCGAAAGTCTAATCAACTAGGCACTTTAACATTCATTTCTTGGACATGGAAGTGCTATCAAATTGAAGACTCTTGGAAATGCATGGAGCTTTGCTAATTTGTGTACATAGCTTGTGAGAGTTCATGGTTGAGTTTGTGTGTTACTTGTAGATTTGTGCTTCAATCTTCTAGGTGAGTAATATTGGCATTTTTTATTGTACATTTTAATTCATAAGTTTGTGCAAATTTAGCATGGGTTGTGTATTGTTTAATTCTCTCATATCATATCTATATGAATTCTGATTGGGGTTGGGTCTTACTTTGCATGGTTAATATTTCTTGATTTTGTGCTTACACTTGTTATTTCTTTCTATTGTAATTTTATGTTTTTTTGGCAATTTTAAGATTAAATATTTTTGCAAGAATTATCTTATCAACTATTTGGGGCATGGGTATTACTCATTCAACTAGTGTTATGATGCCATTATGTTCATCTTAACATAGATTTTATTGGGTTTTGGCCATTTCATAAGATTCTAAGTCTTTATCACATTGTTGGTCTCTTTTTCCTCTATTTGTTGAGTTGGTTGTGCTTGTTGGACCCTATCCTTTGTGCTCTTTGAGTCCCATTATCAATTATCACTTGTTTCTTAGTCTTTTCAACATATTTTTGCACTTTTTGAAATCCACACTAAAACCATGAGTCAACCATGAGATGTGGTGTGACTACTAACACTAATCACGGGTCATGGTTAGATTGTGATTCACCACCATAGGTCATGGTGGGATTATGCTAAGGTCGTGGTTGATCTTTCATGAAGATAAATCCTAGTCTGGTGTAAGTGGTTCTTGATTTGTTATACACATCATGAACTTATAGAATTGTAATTGGGATTACCTAATGTTCACTACTGGGTGTACCAAGTGATAACATTGTTAGGTTTACCTAAAAAATTATGTGTTTATGCTCAAAATTAGGTGTACTCATTTCACCTAGTTACTAACATCAATGGAAATGTAAATCATTCTGCTAAGTTACTATAAACTAAATAACCTTGAAATAAATGTTGGAAAGTAAATTTAAACTAAGTTATAAAGTGCTACAATTTATAGAATCAATCTTGATCTTATTGTTGCTCATGGATTATGTTTAGGTATAAGTCACTTGAATAAGCCTCCAAACAGCTAGCTCAATTTACACTATGAGCACTCACTGACTACTACTAAAAATCATGAAAAAAATGACAATGTTTTCTTACCTACAACATTAATGGTTCATTGAATGTAGTAAATAGCTATAGTTATAAGTATTCATTAACACTACAACTTTGCATCATAGGCTACAATGTCGCAACTTATCAAAGGACAATTCATCAATATTTATAGTCAAATTTTTTAATGTTTCAACACTCCCTTCCAAAAAACTTACTTTACAATAATACTATAACATATTTCTAATAAAATAATAATGATTGGGTTCTCCTTTAGTAATAATAAGATATTTTTGTGTTTGCAAGGTTATAAAAGATAAAAACCATGGATTGTGCTACAAATGAAGGAGTTTTGTTAGCTTTATAATACTAAATTAAATATTTCTAGAGGTAGATAACAACATATAAATAATCTAAAACTTTATATATTATAGAATAGATACAATACTTCCATGTTGAGTTACAAAGAAAGGTCAATTCTAGGCATTTTTTATGGATGCTCTCTTAGAAAAGCCTTTCAACTTTATGATTTTTTTCAACAAATAGATCAACCATAAAAGACTTAGTAAATGTCATCTTTTACATATTTAAGCAACATTATATAACTATCAAATATACTTAAAGTAGTTGAACACATATCTAAGTAAAACTAGAAGATCCAGCAACTAACAAATTTTGAAACAAGATGATAAAGTCAATTTTTGTTGCACTATGATATCGTATCTACGATATCATAGTAACAATGTCATAGATATGATGTTGTGGTACATGCTACATCATCATTGATACGATGTCTTAGGATGTGTGTAGCCCTATAAATACCAGCACTTGGGGGCACATAATCCATAACTTTTCATTCCATCCTTAGTTAGACTCTTGCTGTTTTTTTTCATAGTTTTAGTGATAAAGTGAATCCCTGCAACGTAGTGTTGAGTAGTTGTATAGAATCTTTATTCAAGTGAAGTGTACTTGGGCATAGTTCATGTCCAGAAACAAAGATCAATATTGCTTTTCATCATTGCAACATCCACTTAGTTTTATTATTTTACCTAGCATAGTTTTTACTATTTTCTTAGTTTAATCATTTATATTTCTAAGTACTTTATTATACATGTTATTAGTAAGTGGAGTGAGTACAATTGGTTTTGAGCATTAAGTGTAATCATTTGTTAATCCTAGTAGTGTTATTACTTTGTTCTCCCAGTGGCATAACACTTGGTAACCCACTAATAGTTACATGAGCCCAAGGTGTGTATGGTAGACCAAGACCGGATGCTCATCGCTATAGGCTAGAGTAGATTTACATTACTATTTTTACTTAGGTTTAGACTATTATTTCCCACTTTCATTATGTTTGTAACTAGGAGTAATCAAGTCCTAACAACATCAACCAATCATATGCCTCACTAAGAGTTAAACCATACACTCAGACTTCACTAGCTCGAAGTGGGAAGACAACGATCATAAACTTAACATCAATTACTAGCATAACTATATTGTCCCTTTGTGGATTATGATTTGGTTGTGCATGAACACTCATGACTTATATGGTAGAGTGTTGGATGCTCCACTGCTCATCATTGGTGTTGTTGCTAGAGATCGAACACAAGTTGCTCGTGTGATAGACAAGAATACTCACCACTATACTACATTCAAGCAAGCAGATACAACACTCTACCATACAAGTCACAAGTGCTCACGCATGACTAGATCATAATCTAAAAATGGACAATATAGTTATGCTAGTAATCGAAGTTAAGTTCACGATCGGTGTCTTCCTACTTTGAGCTTTTGAAATTCAAGCATATCGTTTAGCTCTTAGTGAGGTGTATGATTAACTAATATTGTTAGGCTCTTAAGTGCTCCTAAAGTAAACATCATTGAATAAATTCTAAGTTTAGTTAACTAAGAAAACATAAACCTATCTTAGCCTAGTGCGATGGATATCTTGTCCTAGTCTCCTATACATGCCTTGGACTCATGTAGTCATCACTGGGATCACCAAGTGGTATTACTACTGAGCAAATCAAGCAACATCACTACTAGGTTATCATATAACTACACTTAGTGCTTGAAACCAATCGTATCCATTCTACTTACTAATGACATGTAAAATAAAGTGTTTGGAAAGTAAATGATTAACTAAGAAAATAGTAAAGATTATGCTAAGTAAATGAATGAAACTAAGGGAATGCTACAATGATGGAAAGTAATATCGATCTTTATTGTTAGTCATGAGCTACATTCAAGCAAACTTTGCTTGAATAAAGATTCTATAACTATTTAACATCACACTACAAGCATTCACTCTATCACTAAAACTACAAAAACAAACTGCAAGAGTCTAGGTAAGGATGGAATGGAAAAGTTATGGATTGTATGCTCAAGTGGTGGTATTTATAGGGCTGCATGCATCCTAAGACATTGTATCAATGATGATGTAACATGGGTTATGACATTGTATCTATAACATTGTTGCTATGATATCATGGATATGATATCATAGTGCAACAAAAGCTAACTTTATCATATCCCCATGACTGACTAAGAACTTGTCCTTGAGATAAAAAAAATGAGGATAGAGTTCCTTACAAAATTGTAAGGTACACTCAATTTGACATGAATTAACTAACTATTTACATGACTTAGAATGTCACAGTGGTGTTTTTACAAAAATGACACAGTTACATTATAAGATAAAAAGCAAAAATTTGAAGCAACATGATGTAGTTCATGTTCTAAGCAGTGGAGGCTCTTCCATTGGCTTCTTTCCTTTGTCATTAGGCTTCTAAAATTAATATCTATTTAAGAGTACTTGAAGCTTCTCTTCTTCTATCCTTGGATCATGTACCATCCACAATTGTTGTGCAATGTTGGATGGAGTAGGTACATCCCATGGACATGACAGCTGTGGAAACATTTTGTTGACCTTTACATACTAGGCTACAAACTACCATCTCTCATCTTCAAAAGCTCTAGCTATGTTTCTAAGTTCTTGATAATCTAACATGTGATGCACCAAGTTTGTTGCCACATCTTTTTGCCAGTGGTAGATGGCTTTAACTATTTCTAGTTTAGAGTTTACCACATGAAACTTCTATAGTGCATCTTTTATATCTATAAGCTCTTTCTCATACATGGCATAGAATATCGCTACCTACTACTCTAACTCATTCTTGGGCTTGCCTGTTGTTAACATGGCTAGATTACCATACTCGAGGTTTGCTAATCCCATGTAGTCTATCAGGTCTTGTATCTGCAAGTCTTTATTCTTTACCTTGGCCTGGTGAACATGGGCAAGACTATCCAAGATGGGTTATCAATTTAGATTTTGAGCAGAGATGGAATTGTTTTTGGCCTTTGCAATATAGATTTCTTTTTCATTAATTTGTTTATACATGTCCACCTAATCTTTGAAATGCTCTTTGAGTCTTTTGTTCTTCTTGGCCTCATTCTACCATGCATTAATTTGTATTGCAAATTTTTGACGAATAGCGCAAACTTATTCCATTGATAGGGTTCTATTTTCTTAGGCCAAGCAACTCAGATCTTGGTTGACACAAACTAGTTGTTCTCTAAACTGTTGAATTCTTTCTTCGATAACATTTTTCTACTTTTTTATTTTTGTCAACCGAGCATTATTAGTAGCAACTAATTGTTTGTTCTCTTCTTGTAAGGCAATGAGTGCTTTGGCATGTGCATATGTTTGGGCCTTTTCCACTAATGCATCTCACACTACCTTCTCCTTCTCTCTTTCCATCTTCATGTTATGATCAATTAGGCATCTCACATGGTTTGTTCTGAATTGATCTAGTTGATTTGGCACTACAAATTGTACAAGGTTTCTCTTTTCAGTTCTTAGATTTGCCAACTCCTCTTGTAACTATTATATCTTATTCTCTGCATGCTCAACTTTGGTCTTGGCCATGACCAACTTTCCTTTTGTGGCTATCAAGTCAGATTAGACTGTAGTGATCTCACTAGAGATATCAAAAAGATTTTTCATAACTTGACTTGTCTATAGCAGTTTGTTCAAAATATCTTCATGCTCCATAGAAGTCATTAAGGTTTTAGCAAGCATTTAAGCATCCCATGCTCTAGAGATATCAACTGGTGACACAACAAGTACATTAAATGATTCTTTTATATGGTCAATGATGACCTCTATGGCTCCTGTTGCATCCTGGTGTTGCATGATCACGATAGTGGCACCTTCACCAGTTTCAAGAATTACTTGGAATGATGTAGCATTTTTGGATATCTATTACACCTAGTCATCCTCTCCTCTTGCTTGGAGTCATACTTGCCCATTGGCTAGATCTATGGATACTATGGGCCTTGCGAAGCTCTCTCGTACTTTGTACAGATTGGTCCCCTCCCTTATTCTCTAACTTATGGTTTCTACTTTTGGTGGTAGATGGCTTATGGATGGTTGATAATCCTATGGTGGTAGTGGTGGTACTTTTTTTTGTTGTTGTCTAGCTTGAGATTGGCCACTAGGTCCTACTTGCTATTAATAACTAGTAGTTGGAATGTTACCAGTAGGAGTGGAACTTGCAACTCCCTCAGTGCTTGCTGGATTCTCTAGTTGATCCTCCTTTGGCAACATTGGCTTGAACATTTCTAAGGAGGAAGCATTTTGGGCCTTCCTAGGGATGTCATTAGTGTATCCTAGGATTCCAACTTGCTTTCACAACTTCCTGATGAGGTAAGAGAATTGAAGTGTTGGCTTTCCTACCTTCTTTTCTTCAAACTACCTTTAGATCTCAAGGAAGAATAGATGGGTGATGTTGGCGTTGAAATTTTCCATCAAAATTACACTTCCTTTGGGTGTGTATGTAGATATTTTATTGATCCTCTTTATTGAAAATAAGTGGCAGGTGCCAATTTTAAACTATATCTTTTCCTTAGTTGTGAGCTCATTATAATCTATCTTCTTTACCATTTGCCCTATTCAACCATAGCCTCTTTGCATTAGTATTTAATCTCATTGAGAATTGTGCCACATTTTCCCCTTCATTTGGGATGTTGAGGGCCTTTGTAATTACCTCCACTTAGTACAACATAAAGACTCCTTTGATTTTGACTGTAGCATCTACTTTCTAAATAATAAGAAGTTGATTATCATTAATGCCAACCTAGATAAAGAATAAAAAAAAGAGATTTTTGGAAGTGATTAATAAACAACCAATAGTGTTTGCTTGGTCTTATGATGAGATAACTAGCATTGATCCTTGAATTTGTCAACATCAGATATATATAGCTCCAATTGTGTACCCACAACACCAACCATAGAGAAGGCTGAATCCAAAGCTCAAGGAAGTAGTCAAGCAAGCATTGCAAAAATTATGAAAGATAGGATTCATTTATCCCATTGCAGAACATGAATGGATAAGTCCTTTGGTAATTGTTCCAAAGAAGGGGGGCAAGTGGAGAGTGTGTATTGACTTTTGATTATTGAACTCTGCAACGTTCAAGTATCAATCCCTTTACTGTTTGTTCACAAAGTCCTAGACACTATTGTAGGACACTAGTACTATAGTTTTCTAGATGGGTATAGCAGATATAACCAAATCCAAATTGCACCTAAGGACTAAGAAAAGACAATGTTCACTAGTCCATGGATAATGTTCACTTATAAGCAAATGCCTTTCAATCTTTGTAATGTGAATGTACCTGCTACCTTTCAAAGATTAGTACTCAACATCTTTCAAAAATAAATAGGCAATGACATTGAAGTATTTATGGATGATTTTTCAACATAAGGGTTGGATATTAAATAGGCACTAGATCATCTAGAGAAAGTACTAAAAAGATGTGTGGAATCAAATCTAAAGCTCAATTGGCAAAAGAGGCATCTAATGGTCTAGGATGGGATCATGCTAGGACATAAAATTTCACAACAAGGAATAGAGGTAGATCCTAAGAATATTAGAGTCATATAGAACATCACCCAAAGGTCACAAACTATCAAATATTTTTGATGATTTCTAGGCCACATGGGATGGACAATGTAGTTATGCTACTAGGCAAACCAAGAAATAACACTATTGGGATTATCAACCGATTATACTTATTGCTCAAAACTAGTCATACTCATTTTGCTTCACTAACAACGTGTAAAAAAAAGTACTTAGAAATGTAAATGATTAAACTAAGAAAACAGTAAAAACTATGCTAAGTAAAATAGTAAAACAAAGTGGATGCTATAATGTCAAAAAGTAATCTCGATCTTTATTTCCAAACATGAACTATGCCCAAGTACACTTTCCTTAAATAAAGATTCCGTACAACTTCTCAACACCATATTGTGGGCATTCACTCTATCACTAAAACTATGAAAACAAACTATAAGAGTCTAGCTAAGGATGGAATGAAAAGTTATGGATTATGTCCCCAAGTGTTGGTATTTATAGGGTTGCATGCATCCCAAGACATCATATCAATGATGATGTAGCATGGGTTACAACATCGTATCTATGACATCATTGCTACGATATTGTAAATACGATATCGTAGTGCAACAAAAGATAATATAAGGGTAAGTATGAGTAAAAAATAAATCTATAATCATAAATCGATCAAACTTAGGCTAGAATTGATACATTTCCCCTAGGTATCATTCACCACTGTTGGATAGTATAGGCCATAAAGAAGATGCTTGGAGTTGCATCTTCACTACTTTTAGAGTAAATTCCATGAAAGGACTAAAGTTTAGTTCCACAATGGCTATGGACATGATGAACTTTTCTTGTATTACTTGGAGGCATTCAAGAGATAAGGTGAGGCGTTACTCCTGTTCAGGCGCTGGTGGAACTTCTGCCTCTCCTTGGGTTGAGTGCTTAGTGGCAAGAGATTGTTGATGGATACTATATGATTAAGCCTCTTGCTCCATGTATTTCACTTGGGGAGTTTGTTCTCCCACTTGGCCTCTCCCATAGCCTCTTAGTCTTTTGCTCCTATGTTGGGAAGGTTCTTTAGCCATTGATCTCTTTGGGATCAACTACAATCAATCAAGGGTTTGAAATTATTAAAGTGTTTAAATTAATTCTTAATAGTTGTTTATCTTTCTCATATCCTTGGTTAGATCAAGTCCTTATCTTATTATAATTACAAAGTTATAAAAATTTCAAAATTGAAACACCTTATTAATGACCTTCCATAATTATCATTTTCTTGCTTATTATGGCTTAAAATAGTTGGTATAGTTAATTAGAAGAATTTTCTAAGTCTTTCTGGCTTAATTTTGATTGATTAATAACTATAAGGTTTCTATTATGTCTTATACTAAGGGAAAGTAGGTTAACTATCCTGTTGTCCTATAAGAACTTGATGGTGATGTACTTATAGTAGAGAAACTTCACTATGATCATGAAGTCCATTCCCAAACATCTATCATTTAGCTAGAAGAACCTATCAAAGTGCAACTACATTAAGCTCTCACAGAGACACTAAGAAGAGAAGAAAAGGACTTTAAGTACAAGAAAGAATCAAGGCCAAGAGTTTCTACTAGATCACAAAGAAATGAATAATAGAGTCATAGAAGGAGAATTAGCTGGCATCATTTTCCCATTGTTTCATCTTCATCCTCACAATCATTAGTGGACTCTAACTGAAAGGGAGAAAGGTGCAGAGATCATAACAGGGAGAGACAACATGCTCATGATAGACATGAGTATCACCCAAGACACCTTCATTAAGGAGATGATAAGCATGAATCACGAAGGAACAGGGATAGACGTGAAGAAAGAGAGAGATATGAGTATCAAAGGCGGCATCACTACAATTGAGCATATGAACCTTATGATCATGAATAACCCTTGTTGGTAACTTGTAGCATGATCAACATAAGGAATGCTATATATATCCCAACCAGACATGTGAGAGATAGTCGTATCAAGAGACTTGATATGAATAATATTCCTAAGTTTGAAGGTGGATGATATAATGTTGATCCACAACATTACCTTCAAGCATTTCATGATGTCTGCATCCTACAAAATATCAAAAGTGACTAGCAAAAACTTAAGTTGTTCCCTTGGATACTCATTAAGAAGGCAAAAAGCTAGTATAAATCGTTGGAATCTAAATTAATTATAAGGTGGAGTACCATGCTTAAACTTTTCAATGATAAATACCAAACCTATTCTTAGGTGTCCAATCTTAGGAAGAAAATCCAAGGTTGGAAGCAAGGGATCCATAATCCCTTGATGTCGCAATGGGAAGACACTACTCTCTTCTACATAGGTTCCTAGGCCATGGATTTTCCAAAAGGAAGTAGCTTAAACATATTGTTGATGGGCTAAGCAATAAAACTAGGGAAACTCTTAGGGTTTATGCCCAAGGCAGACTATCTAAAATGACCACCCATCAAATTTAGAGACTAATTGACCAAGTGGCGAAGGAAGAAAACAATTTGAAAAAGAGAGAATTAGCTAAGAAGTATAATAGAGATCCATCCATCTGAAAAAGAGATGTACAAGTATGTGATAAGCAAGAGGAAGAAACCTTGAAGGAGGTGATATCGAAAAAAACTCTACTAATTCAAAAGTCTGTTAATGACATAGCCACTAAGGTAGAAAAGATGTGGGCTTCTATGGATGAGAAATTTGCTTCAGCCTTGAAAAATAAAGAACTTAGCAAGCCTTTAGTAAGGATAAGGAGAAAAAGAAGAAAAAAGAATATGGACAAAAAGGAAAGGTTGATTTAGTGGCAGAATGTTCTAATTCAAGCTTAGAGGATGAGGAAGGGTATATAGTATGCCAGTACATCCTTCCTCATCCTTTGAGCATACTAAGGGAAAGAAAGTTAACTCTCTTATTGTCCTAGATGAACTTGATGATGATGCATTTGTAGTAGAGAAACTTCATGATGATCTTGATGTCCATTCCCAAACACCTATCATTCGGATAGAAGAACCTATTAAAGTGCAACTACATTTAGCCCTCATGGAGACACCAAGAAGAGAAGCAAAGGACTCTAAGTACAAGTAGGACTCAAGGCCAAGAGTTTCAACTAGATCACAAAGAAATGAATACCAAATTCATAGAAGGAGAACCAACTAACATTGTTCTCCCACTACTTCATCTTCATACTTACAATCATCGGTAGACTCTGATTGAAAGGGATAAAGGCACAAAGATTATGATAGGGAGAGATGATGGGCTCATGATAGACATGAGTATCATCTAAGACACCTTGATGAAGGAGATAAGGAGCATGAACCATGAAGGAATAGAGATAGACATGAAGAAAGAGAGAGATATGAGTATCAAAGGGGGCATTACTATAATCAAACATATGAACCCTATGATCATGAAGAACCCCTATTAGCAACTCACAACATGATCAACATAAGGGAAGTTGTATATATCTCAACTAGGCATGTGAGGAACACTCACATCAAGCAACTTCATATGAATAATATTGCTATGTTTGAAGGTGGATATAACACAGATCCACAACATCATCTTAATCATTTCATGTTGCCTACATCTTATAGAATATTGAAAGTGACTAGAATAAACTTAAGTTGTTCCCTTAGGAACTTATTAAAGAGGCATAATGCTAGTATAGATCATTGGAACCTAAATCAATTAGAAGGTGGAGTACTATGTTTGAACTTTTCAATGATAAATACCAAACCTACTCTCGAGTGTCCAATCTTAGGAAGTAGATCCATGGTTGGAAGTAAGGGACCCATGAATCCCTTGATGTGGTAATGGATAGATACTACTCTCTTCTACATAGGTGCCCAAGCCACAGATTTTTCCAAAGGGAGCAACTTAGACATATTTTTGATGGGCTAAGGAATAAAACCAAGAAAACCCTTGGAGTTTATGCCCAAGGAAAACTATCTAAAATGATCACCCATTAAATTCAAAGACTAATTGACCAAGTGCCAAAGGAAGAAAGTGAATTGAAAAAGAGAGAATCAACTGAAGAATATAATAAAGATCCATCCATTTGAAAAAGAGATGTACAAGTATGTGATAAGCAAGAAAGAAACCTTAGAGGAGATGATACCAAAAAAGACTCTACCAATTCAAAATTCTATTAATGACATAGCCACCAAGGTAGAAAAGATGTGGGATTTGATGGAGAAGAAATTTGCTACAAACTTGAAAATTGTAGAAGAAAGAACTGAGCAAGCCTTCAAGAAGGGCAAGGAGAAAAAGAAGAAAAAAGACTACAAAAAAAAAGAAAAAGTTGTGAGGAGAAGTGGAATATCCAACATCCAACCATAAGAGATACGAGTGTTCATGTGCAATCCTAGTCAAACTTCATAGATAAGGCAATGTGATTATACTAGTAATTAGTTAGTGTTCATGATTGTTGTCTTCCCATGTGAGCTAGTAAAATCAGTGCGTATGGTTTAACTCATGATGAGGTATATGATATTGATGTTGTATTGGCCATTGTGCTCCTAATAAACATGAAGTGAAGGTAAAAGTTTCTAAAATCTAAGTAATAGTAAAACAAATCTAAACTAGCCTATGCGATGAGTAGCTAGTCCTGATCTTCCATTCACACCATGGAATTCGTGTAAGTACTACTAGGATTACCAAGTACTACATTACTAGGTGTACTAAGTGATAGTACTACTGGGTTACCAAGTAGCTACACTTAAGTGCACAAGATCAATCATACTCATTCCGCTTAATGACAGGAATAGTAAAGTGCATTGAAAGTAAATCAATAACTATGAAAACAATAAACATTAAACTAAATGAATGCAAAAATAAAACTAAGTGTTACTACAATGATGGAAAGTAATCTTGATCCTTATTTCCGGTCATGCAATGCATCCAAGTACATCACACTTGAATAAAGACTCCGTTCAATCACTTAACTTTACACTACAGGCACACACTACTAAGTACTGAAAGCTAAAATTATGAAAACAAACTAAAAGAGTTCTGCTACTAAGCTATCAAATCTATTATGGATCTGTGCACCCACGTGTTGCTTATATATTCTGACATGCATCCTGCGATATCATTACACGATAACGTATGGTGAGATATGATAACATATCTACAACATCATAGCTACTACGATATCATATGGCTCAAAATTTTTGGATTTATCATATCCCCAGGACTAACTAAAAACTCGTTCTCAAGTTAAAACAAAATGAGGATGAAGTTCCTTACAAAATTAGGAGGTAGATCTACATGACACTGACTTCTATATACATGACTCTCTAGTGTCGCAGTGGAGTTTACAAAAATGAACACATGACATGACAATTTTGACAAAGAATGAAAAACAAAATCTAGCAAGGTTGAACGTGGCCTTATGTTGTTCTGGATGGAGGTGGCTCTTCCATAGGTTTATTTTCCTTGTTGTTAGGCTTTTTGAATTGGTATCTATTCAAGAGTGCCTAAAACTTTTCTTCCTTTGTTCTTGGATCATGGACCATCCATGCTAATGAACGAATGTTTGATGGATTTGTGATGTTCCATGAACATGACAGTTGTGAGAACATCTAATTGGCTTTCACATACCATGCCACAAATTGTCGTCGCTCCTCTTCAAAAGCTCAAACCTTTTCTCTAAGTTCATGATAGTCCATTAATCTAACTCCCTACACTATATATACATTTTTTGGGTGCAATATCATAAATATGACATTGTAGATGCAATATCGTATCGTAGATATGATGTCACCATAGAAAAATCAAAATTTCTGAATGTTTTTCTTGGAAAAAATTGAGTCCCATAGGATGGTTGGAAGATATGCATCATGTTGAAATGGTTTTGACATGGAGATGATGCTTCAATTTTGAAAAATGAGCGTTGAAAGTCTATGATTAAGGAATCTTGGGCTATGAAAGTATATGAGGTATTGATGGAATGGATGAGAAAGACAACATAGTTATGCTATTAAAATAGATAGTGTGAGTGATTTGGTAAGTATTTATTGTTATTTATTAGAACTGGAAGGCTCAAGATGATGTGGAATCACCTGGTAGGTATAAGATACAATAGTTATATAGGTGGATCCTCCCCAAAGTAGGGTCTAATCCTTAATGCCTGATGAGTGGCGAGGTACCCCTACACTCAACCATATGAATACAAGCGTAACACACGCGATCCGGTCAAACTCCGCAGACTAAGTACCTACACGCCTCATGGAACACTAAAGGTTAACCATTCATTGTCTTCCCAGACTTACTTGTAGTTGTCACGGTGTATGTTTAAGCAAGTCTAAGGTATATGATTTTTGTCTTTTCTGGTTTTATCTCCTATGCTATTGAGGTGAAGGGTTGAGAAGACTAATTCCTAACTTTAACTAACTAACTAACTAATTCTAAATTAACCTAGTGTCAGCATCCGTTCCCACTTATCGTACACACCCTAAACTGATGCAACTGTGGCTACCAAATGCTAATCATTGCTGGGATCACCACGCATAACGCATGTGCTCGAAGTGGTCGTACTGAGGCACTTAACTATGAGAGAAGGGTTGGGAAGGAAAGCAGTAAATAATAGATAATAAATAACAATAAAGAAAATCCTAATTAGCCTATTCCATGCACTACAAGGTTTATCCAAGAAGCTCATCTTTATTACCGTACACAAACTTGTGTTCAGGTACAATGTCTACTCGAATAAAGATCCATTCACTTTAGGACTCCTACTGTAGGCACATGGAAAATATTCTATCTCTGGAGTGATCAATCTGCTAGAGTTTTCTTACTGTTTAGCTTAGGATGAGAAAACAAGGGAGAGTCACCTCTTATTTATAGATTTTGCAGTGCACCGCAATATCGCGGGGGATGACTCGATATCACATACGCGATATCGCGAGGGATGCGATATTGTGTAATATCGCAGCCCATGCGATATCGCGTCCCATCATACCCCCATGACTGAATGAAAACTCGTCCTCGAGTTCCTTACAAAATATTGGGAAGGTATGGGATTGTTGAGGTAAATGGAACTAATGGGATGACATGTGAACGGATCATCATTACAAGACTCAACAGAATTGGTGTTCATGACAACAAAGGTGAACACCTTATTACATTGACATCAGGCCTTATTTGGAAGCTGAGAAAGAGAGAGAGAAAGAAGTATTGCTGCTGCCAACGCCAAGATTGCGGCTTTTGTTGTCCATCAGTAAGCGCACCATCGATCTTGCTCCTTGCATAGCTACTTCAGCACTACTCCATTCCAAGTGTTCCCTCTAGATCCGGTCCATTATTGCATGATCTCCATCTGCACACACAACACAGTCTTATATTAGCAAGGGTAAATGAATTTCAATGTAGTTAATACCTTGCTTCGGTGTAAGTCCATTGGCTAGGTTGTGGTATGGTTGATTCGGATCTGGAGATATAATATTCATGACTACTGAAGGTGTAGGGGTTAGGAAAAAATCAAAAAAATTAGGGCTAGGAGAGAATTGAAAAAATCGGGCCCCATACCCCCATGACTAATCGCGAACCTTCAATAGCGTTAAAATGGAGAAAGAAAAGGAATAAGAAAGATAGATAAAAAGAGACAACAATAACATTGGTGAAATGGATGCCAAGATGGAAATGAACAAAATAAAATTAATTGCAAAAATGTTAGGAAAAAGAAGTTAACTAATGCACCAAATAGAAATGCCAGTGGGTCCTCCGCAAAGCAGGCTCATGCCCTTAATGCCCTGATAAACCCACATTCAAAGAGTCCGTAGGATTTGGGAATGTCATTTAGAACAAGAGTTAAAGTCTTAACCGCAAGAATTTACCAAAAAGAAAACAATTTGTCAACCAAAATATATACACTAATGATACAACTAGCAATGAGGTGAATAATGGAGAGAAGGATGGAGAGAAGAAAATGGAATGGAATCTCAAGAACAAGGTGGTGTATAGCCCCTTGTGTAGTTCATGATTAATGTGACTTAGCAAATCTCATTCCAACTTCAGCCTCAAAAAAACCACTTCCAGTGATTTTGCATTAATACATTTGGCCAAACCATCCACTTGAAGTAACAAGAATGCCTTCTCCAAGAGTCACCACCATTCCGACGAAACAAAGGAGGAGAGAATGGGAAGCGAGAAGGGCCTTAGTTAGAGGGAACATTTTTTGTTCCATAACTAGTACTTGTAGCCCAAGAAATTATTTTGTCTAAGGGGTGTGCTTTAAATTCTCACTTTTCTTCTTTTTTTTTTGTGTTTTTTGTTTTATGTTTTTATGTGTGAGAACCACACCATGCAAAGACTTCTTATTTTTATTGACTTAGCTTCCCAATAATTGGGTAATATCGAAACGACAAGAAAACTCAAGAAGAAAACATCCAAGCACCCAAGAGAATGGCCAACACAAAAGCATCAAGTTCCCTTTAAGTCATACCCTTTTCAATCCTTGAGTCCTTCCTTAGTTTGAGAAATGCCCAGTCACCGATTCGTTAAAGTTCTTATTAGAAAGGACTATACATTTCCAAGCTGAGAGAGACCATAGAAAGTGTGGAGGAATGGATGAAGTGAACTCATTGCCTGCCATATCAAAAGAAACATACCTTAGTATCAACATCATGACTTAAAGGTAAAAACCAAACATTAGCAATCAATATGAAAATAGTTCATACCATCATTCCGAACACTTATTGAATGACAAACTTACAGGGTGGATAGCGCGCACACACACACACAAAATGAAAAAGTAGAACGATGATGTAAAACAAAAATAAGAAAAGTTAAAGAAATTTGTAAAACAAAAATATGTAAGACAAAAATGTGTAAAAAAAAAACGTGTAAAAGAAAAATGTGTAAAAAAAAATTGAAAAAGAACTGAGGGCCCCATATGATTAACATAGGTGGCCATCTCCCCCATGACTGAATGGAAAGGGACAGATCTAAAATAATGAGTGCCTATTTGAATTTCTTAGAAGTGCCCAACTTCTCCCCATTGATGTTCTCAGATTAAGGGGTGGAAGTCGGCAACGCTCATATTCCAATGTGTCTATGCCTTCGTTGTTGGCATGGTTTGTTTCCTCAATTCGTTCCATGCATATTTGTCAGTTGCTCTTTTGACTAGCTATCAACCATGGGGTGTCTACTACTGGTTGTGTGGTTGCTACATATAGGCATCTTTGTTTCAAAGTTGCAAGGGCACACCTACTGCATGGAGGAGATGTTGTGCAGTCCTCCATGTTATCACTCGATGAATCACTGTATGTGATGCATGGAACTTTCCTCTTCTTGATCTTTTCATAAATGTTTATCTTAGAGATTTCCAAGGAAAGATTGTGGATCCTAAGGCATGCGTCTACTGTGCTTAGCCATGCCCTTCCCATTATAATTGGGAAGTCCCCTTCGTTGTTGTTGACTTTAATCACCAGGAAATCAGCTGGGTAAGACCAACCACTGTGTGGTAACGATGTCCTCCACCAATCCCAAGGGAATGATGATGGACTGGTCTGCCAACTCTAATTGAATGTTGCTCTTCTTAAGTTGGGGCAGGTTCCAAGCATGATACATCTCTCATGAAATTAAGTTGACTCCAAAACCTAAGTCAAGAAGAGCCTTATGTGGTTCATTTCCGGCAACTTGAAGGTAGATTAAGGGACTTCCATGATTAGTTAGTTTCCTGGGAAGGTGGCCTACCTTGATCCAGTTGGTTACGGTATGCATTAACATAACCGTCTACATGAAGCTCTGTTGTTGAACTGAAGGGTGCTCAACTGCTTGTTGTTGTGAGAGCTTGTCTGGGCTTCTAGTTCTGAAGAAAGGTCTTCTCATTTTATAGTTGTCAGAACCAACAGCGAGTTGAATGTTTATAGCTCTCATAGCATGACGTTGCTACGGTTGAGTGGGGAGTTCCCCTTGCATTATTGGAGCAGGAGGTGTTATGGGAACTACCAGTGGAAGAGGTGTGGATAGAGTAGGAGGATGGCATGGATGTGGAGGAGAAGGAGTCCTTCTAAAGTACTCCCAAACTTGGTAGTGACGTTGGGGAGTTGTGTGACCCATGGAGTCACTTGGAGAACCTGGCTACTACACATAATAACCATATGGATCGGGCTACCGGTAAGGGTACTGTTGTTTCGGTAGTGGCATCTCCCATGATTATGGGTATTGCCACTGCTAATGCTACCTGATGGATTGTGGTGGAGTTCCACTTGGATAGTACGTTAATAGTTGATGGAACTGTCTTGGGTTACCTTGGGGATAAGGTAACCTATAGGGTATCTACCATTTCTTGAGTCTTGGGTTGAGTGCATACACCCCAGACTCTTGTAGATGTGAGATGATTGGACAACATCCCTTAGGATGGTCATAGTGGCAGATCTCATATCCACCGTCATCGTCTATGTCCGAATCCATAGCCACATCAGAGTTAGTAATTTTTCCCTTACCCTTGTTATTTGCAGGGCCTAAATCTCTCCACTTTGTCTTGTTCTTATCACCACTTCGTTCCTCCTTAGACTCTTCTACGATTTTCAAGACAGTTTCAAGTTTAGAGTCTAAGGAACTTCATACGTCATCTTCCTTAGCCACTATTTCCATTGTTAGTTTCTAAAGTGGCAAGGTTTTTCTATTCACCAACTCTTCAATTTGTGACTCATCCTCTTCATTGCAAAATCTCACTCCCTTCTTTCGAAGAGAGGGATCACGGTTGTATTCTTCCGCACTCTCTCTTTTTTGTAGCTCCCCTTCTTCTTTTGCTACTTGTTCCAACAATCGATGAATCTCATGGGATCTAAGTTCTGATACTCACCCTTGGGCATAAGTCCCAAGGGTTATCCTAGTTTCATACCTTAGCCCATCTACGATGTGGCAGAGTTGATCTCGCTGTGTGTAACCATGGCCCGGGCAACGATGTAACAATGCGTAATAGCGGCCCATGGCAGCATCCAAGGGTTTATGAATACCTTGCTTCCATCCTTGGATCTACTTACGCAAGTTAGATATGTCCTGGGAAACAACTTAAGTTTTTGCCACTTGTTTTCTATGTTTTTCAAGGCACAGGCGTTGTGAAATGCTTGTAAATGATGTTGCGGATCCACGTTGTATCCCCCTTCGAAGCATGGGATATTGTTCATGTCTACACGCTTGATCCGACTATCTTTTAAATGCCTTGTTGAGATTCTCACTGCCTCTATTATATTTAACATGCTTTGGGTGGCAAGTAGGGGTTTGTCATGATCGTCTCTTTCATGATGTCTATGATGTCTTCATTGTTCCCTACTTTCCCTTCGTTCATGCCCTTGTCCTCTCTCTCAACTCTCCTGTCGAGGTCTCTCATTTTTCTTACTTTTATCCTCTCCATTATGCTCTTTATGATTACGCCCTGATGTGGAAGGAGAGGGTGAGTGATGTGAATAAGGGGAAGAAGAAGAAGAACCATTGCCATGACGATGTTTCTTACCTTCTCTTCTGTGGCTTTGGCCCCGATCGTGATGACGATCTGAGTGCCCGTCCTTGTCATTTGTTGTTTTTTCCTCTATGAACAGTTGGTGTTCACGGGCATCAGAACCAGGGTTGTGTATTGTTGAGCGTAATTTCTGATACCCAACCTCCTTACCATCGTTAGGAGGGGGAACATATTTTGATAGAGAACCCGTTGTAAGTGGTTCACCATCTCTTATTTTACTTAGGACGTGCGGGACCTGTTTTCCCTTCAACAGTGTATGTTGGCTCTCCTGCCTTGAGTCCCTCATATGTTGTAAAGCTGTGGGATGGTAATCCCTTGAGTCAAAATCTGTCGCAACGTATTCAGCATATAATTCCGTCATGCCAATCTATGCCAAGTCATAGAGAAGCATGTTAGGGACTGCACGATCTGGAGGTAACACAATGTTACCATGCAAGTCTCTCCAGTGCATCATTTCATCTTGATGGAGGATAAAAGTATAATCAGGTATATACTCATCGAGATGAGTATATTTCACCCTATATTATTGAGGAACCGGTTGATTTAGGCTATGTGTTTTTGATTGTTGACTGTTCTTTGTATGATCCTTAGGTGGTGTGTTGCTCTTGTGAGAAGAAGAAGAAGACATGATGTCTTATAGGTGTGCTGAATTTACCATTATAATGTTTTTTTATTTGATTAACCCTAAGGTTCGTTTAAGGTCCCAATGATGTAAATTATCTCTTATGTCCTACTTAGTGCACAAACACTTAGTCCTTGGCAACGACACCAATGATGAGTGGCGAGGTACCCCTACACTCAACCATATGAATACGAGCATAACACGCACGATCCGGTTGAACTTCATAGACTAAGTGCCTACACGCCTCATGGAACACTTAAGGTTAACCATTCGTTGTCTTCCCAGACTTACTTGTAGTTGTCACGGTGTATGGTTAAGCAAGTTTGAGGTATATGATTTTTATGTCTTTTTTGGTTTTATCTCCTATGCTATTGAGGTGAAGGGTTGAGAAGACTAATTCCTAACTTTAACTAACTAACTAACTAAGTCTAAATTAACCTAGCATCAGCATCCATTCCCACTTACCGTACACACCCTGAACCGATGCAACCGTGGCTACCAAACGCTAATCGTTGCTGGGATCACCATGCATAACGCACGTGCTCGAAGTGGTCGTACTGAGGTACTTAACTATGAGAGAAGAGTTGAGAAGGAAAGCAGTAAATAACAGATAATAAATAATAATAAAGAAAATCCTAATTAGCCTATTCCATGCACTACAAGGTTTATCCAAGAAGCTTGTCTTTATTACCGTACACAAACTTGTGTTCAGGTGCAATGTCTGCTCGAATAAAGATCCGTTCACTTTAGGACTCCTACTGTAGGCACATGGAAAATATTCTATCTCTGGAGTGATCAATATGCTAGAGTTTCCCTACTATTTAGCCTAGGATGAGGAAACAAGGGAGAGTCACGTCTTATTTATAGATTTTTCCGTGCACCATAATATCGCATACGTGATATCGTGGCCCATGCGATATCATGTACGTGATATCACGAGGGATGCGATATTGCAGCCCATGCGATATCGCGTCCCATCAATGCCCTTGTATAACCATGCTTAAAAGTGTCCTTAGGCACTTAAGGAGTTGAATGTAATGCATACCTATTTAGCAAAACACACACATTAGTATCACCAAATTGGGAAAATAACTCTATGTTACACAAAATCATAAGTTATGATTATTCAAACAGTGAGATGAAATGGTTTTAGAAGGGATTGTAGAAATTGGGATGTGAGATGTCTTACCATAGGCATAATAGATTCTTGTGTTTTATTAGTGGTTAAGGTAATCATTAGCCTTTTTGTCCAAGATTCAAACCAAGTCCAGACCACATTCCAATGACATTGCATTATTTCATCTATTGGTGTTACAATTGTAAGACTATCAATGTGACAAGGAGTATTATCACTTGGCGTATTGTCCAAGGGAGAAGTTTATTCTTGGCACTTTATTTTTATTTTTACATTTATGAGAAGCCACCTACCTTCAGGCATGGGTAACATGTCTTTCCAGTGAGTCCCCCAGAAACTTATTTTGGACTCTTTTATTTGTTAATTGTGTCAACCTTTTTAAAGTAGAACTTATTTTACTCTTACTTCAATTTTTTGTTAGATTTACAAGGATATAATACAACCTTAGTAACATGATATAACTTAGAATAATAATCCAAAAAGAATCCACAAGTCCCCTTGATGTCACACCCTTTTGATTCCACTTGGTTCTTCACCTTTCTATCTAGGTAGAATGATCACAAGTCAATTCTTAGTTTGATGATGGAAAGAATATCATTATGACCATGGTAAGAACCTCTTACTATTGGAATTGATGGATGGATGATGTGGGCTCNTAAAAATTATGAAAAAGTATAAAGAATGAAAAGTGTTAAAAGAATTGAAAAATTTTAAAGAATGTGAAAAATTGAAGAAATGAGAAAGTATAAAAGAATGAGAAAAATGTAAAAGAATGTGAAAAATGAAAATAATTATAAAACAAAGAAAATAGAAAAATCAGTAAAGTACCTATAGTTGTAAATGAACACCCCCCCATGACTATTATGAAGATCAAGGAAATGGAAGATAGAACAAGTGGAAGACTACGAGTAGGTTGGGTAGATTTCTTTGAGTACTCATAGTATGGTTTGACATGTTGGATGTTGACAAGGATAAGATTATGTGGGCTAGATGGGTGATGAATATGTAAGGTACCAAATGGATAAGTGGCATGTACTATGTATGGTCCCTCCCAAGGTGTTTGAAATTTAGCCTTTTAGGATAAATGTCTAGGATTGTAACAGAGAACCTTATTGCCTGGTTGTATGGTTACATTTCTTATCCACGAAATTGTGCCTAAGTTTGGAATGATGCTTGTGGACTCACTACCCATAGTGCTACTTTTCTATTTTCATCTAAAAGGTTCAAATTCATTATACATTCCTTTTGTGCTATACTTAGATCAAGGTCAAGTTCACTAGTAGTAGCTAAAGTGTGAATCTCTGTCTGGATTGGAAATGTTGGTAAATTTTCTTAAACTAACTCATATGGGGTGTATCGTATAGGTAATTTCCAAGATGTTCAATAGGCCCATAGAGCATCATTTAATTTTGCATTCCAATCACATCTAAACCTACTAACCATCCTAGTAAGTATTCTAGTAATTTTGAAGTTGGTAACTTCAACTTGACCATTTTCTTGGGGATGACATTGTGTTGTTAATTTATGGTTGACCCCAAGTTGTTGCATGAGTTTCTTAAAGGTCGCACTAGTGAAGTGGATCCCGTTATTTGCTATTGGCATTCTAGGTACTCCAAATTGATTTATCACATGTTGTTGGAAAAACTTGACAACCATTTTTGCTATACAATATTTTATTGCTATTGCCTTTGCCCACTTTGTGAAATAATCCACAATCATAATAATGTATGCTTTTCCATTTGACATCGGTTGAATGGATCCCATGAAATAAATTCCCCAAATATCATAAAGGTTCCAATAGCTGTATCCAATATTACGGCCCTTCATGTCTAGTCATAATTCCTCCATCTCTTTTGCAACAGTCACATGATTGGGCAAAGGTGTGCACATCTCTGAACAAAGTAGGCTAGAAGTAGCCTACCATTATTAATTTAAGTGCTATTCTATGCCTTTCATAGTGGTCACCACATGGACCTTCATGTTCATCTTGTAATACCCTTTGTTGGTCGTGATCAGCTACACACCATCTAACAAGTCCATCTACACAAATTTTGTATAGGTTACCATCTATTTCCATTCAATAGGAAGCTCTTATATGATGAGGTACATCAAGTACTTCTTAGTCCATGGCTATTCTATTGAACTTACAACCTTTGCTATTCTAGTGAAGAGGTCCTCATCAAGAAATTAGTCTGATAAGGGTTCTACTCGGTTGTCTGTGTCCCATTTCAAACTTGATAAATGATCAACTACAACATTTTTATTTTATTTTTATTAATCATTGTGATGTCAAACTCTTGAAGAATCATACGTCATCTTATCACACTAGGACTAACCATTGGCTTGTTCATTAAAAATCAACTGGAACTATGGTTGGTGTTGACATAGATCTAGTAACTGAGTACATAATGTCTAAATTTTTCAAGCGCATGCACCACGACCATCAAATCCTTTTCAGTTTTGATGTAGTTTAATTATGCTCTAGTGATGCTCCTATTGGCACAGTGTATATAGTATGATCTCTTTTGATCATCAAGTTGTGTTAATATTATGTCACGTGCATAATTGGATGCATCAATCATGATATGAAAAGGCCTTGATCAATTTATGGCTTGAAGGATTGGTGTGTCAACTAACTTCTGTTTCAAAGTTTCAAATGCCTTTTCACATGACTTAGTCCACTCAAAAGGTGCATCCTCCTTTGTAAGTTCTACTAGCTATTCAGCTATTTTTGAGAAGTTTTTGATAAATCTTTTGTAGTATCCTGTATGGCCTAAAAAGAATCTTACATCTTTTACTATCTGTGGCCATTGAGTGATATTTTGGATGACTTAGATTTTTTCAGGATCTACCCCTATACCCTTTTGGGAGCTTTTGTGTCCCAATACTATGCCTTCCTAGACCATAAGATGCCTCTTTTGCTAGTTGTGTTCCAGATTAGTTTCAACACATCTTTTAAGTACTTGCTCTAACTAGTACAGGGCTTGCTTGAAATCCAGCCCATATGTAAAGAAATCATTCATGAAAATTTCAATACCATTGCCTATCTACTTTTGGAAGATGCTTAAAACTAGTATATAAAAGGTTTTTGGCACATTGCATAGACCAAAAGGCATTTGTATGTAAGTAAACGTTCCCCATGGGCTAGTGAATGTGGTTTTCTCTTGGCCCTCTGGTGCAATGCAGATTTGATTATATCTACTAGACCCATCCAAAAAAATGTAGTACTCATGTCCTAAAATTGTGTCTAGGACTTTAACAATAAAGGAAAATGGGAAATAATCCTTAAACATGGCTGAGTTCAACAATTGGAAGTCTATGCAGATGCGTCATTTTCCTCTCTTCTTTGGAACTATCACCAAAGGACTTACCCATTCATTATCCACAATTGGATAAATGAATTCTACCTTTAGCAACCTTTCCAATTATTTCTTGACTACCTCCTTAAGTTTAGGATTAAGTCTTCATTGAGGTTGGCATTTTTGTTTAACTGTAGGATCAGTGTAGATCCTATGTTGGTAGATTTGTGGATCAATTCCTGTGATCTCATCATAAGACCACACAAATGTTGTGGGCCATCTATTGAGCACTTATAGTAGTTTTCCTTTTTGTTCCTTATCTAGGTTGACGTTGATAATTACTAGCTTCTTATTGCTTAGAAATGCATATTCTAATGTTGTTAGTAAGGCCCTTAATTCCAGTAGTTCTAGTGCCATTGTGTCTAGGATTTCCAGGTGTCCCTAGTTTGTTTCTTCCTCTTGATTGTTCTAAGGGTAAGAGTGTCTTTTCCTTAATTGTTCTAGCTTATCTATTTCTACTATGTAGGTACTAATGATCTATTCTTCTGGTTCCATGTACTTATTATATTGTGTTTCTTCATTGGCAATTAGCCATTGGGTGCCTTCCTGTTGGGTGGTTGCTGCATATAGAAAATTTTGCACACAAGTTGTTTCTATGCATTGATTGCATGCCTTAGTCTCTTTTTGTTTAATGACCCAAATTATTTGCACATAATTGCACCCATGATCATTATATGTGATACATGGAATCCTTTGTCTATGTATGATTTCGGCTTCATCTTCCTTGGAAATTTCCAAGGATACATCATGAATTCCAAGCTTAGCATCCATAGTGCTAAGCCAAGCTCTTCCCATGATAATTGGAAACTCTCCCTTGTGTCTCTCCACATGAATTACTAGCAAATTAGCAAGATATGACTAGCCACTGATGATGGTAATCACATCATCTAGTTATCCAAGTGGAACTATGATTGACTGGTTTGTGAACTCTAAATGAATGTTACTTTTCTTTAGTGGTGGGAGGTTCCAAGCTTGGTACATGTATTGAGATATTAGATTTACTCCAAACCTAAAATCTAGTAGAGATTTGCATGGTTTTTGTTCTGTTGTTTGTAGATAAATCAAGGGACTTCTTAGATGAGTTATTTTTTGTGAAAGAATCCCTACCTTGATCCAATGGGTTACTGCTTATGTGAGCATGATAGTTGTGATGCTTGGACCTAATGAAGTTGAAATCTTATTAGATTGGGAAGGATTTGATGTGGATGGGATGAAGTTAGATGTGTTCCCCATTCACTGAGTCTTCTCTGGGCTCATTCTGAAGAATGGTTGTTTCTTGGGTTGAGACTCATAAGTAACATTCCTCTCATGTGTGTTAACTACCCTTGTAGCACTTTTTGGCTGAGGTTGTGATGGCAAGTTTCCCTACATAATAGGAGGTGGCGCTGGTGTCATGGGACTAAAGTGTTGAGTACCAGGTCGAGTTATTGGTGGGTGCACATATAAGTTGGAATTAGTCCTTGGTAGCATTGATTTGTGGTATCCTGCTAAATACTATTATGGAGTTTGAACATTTGCATGATTAGGTGAGACTGGGTACTAGACATAGTATCCATAAGGATCAAGTTTTTGTTATGGATACTATTGGTGTGATGGTGACATGACTCATGATTGTGGTTGCTACCACTATTGATGGTAGTGCTCCTGTGACTGTGGAAAGGCTCCACTAGGATAGTACATTAGTTGAGGTTGTTGCCTGTAGTTACCTTGAGGGTAAGGTAACCATTTGGGAATTTTCTTTTGAATAAATTATGGGTTAAGAGCGTATGTCCTAGTTTCTTACAGATGTACCATGATTGGAAAACATCCCTTAGGATGCTCATACTGGCACACAATGCAACCTTCATCATCTATGAAGCTAGTGTTTGAGTACCTAGCTACTGAAGAAACTTTACCCTTTTGTCCAAATTCCTTCTTCTTCTCTTTGTCTCTACCTTTGTTGAGTACTTGTTCTATTTTCTCCTTCACAATCTTTAGTGTTACTGTACATCATTCATCTACTGAATCCAACATTTTTGCTACCTACTCTACTACATCAACAACAGATTTTTGAATTGGTAGCATCTCTTTCCCAATGACTTGATCTAAGGTTTCTTCCTCTTGGGTATCACATACCCATGCATCTCTTATTCAAATTGATGGATCCCTATTGTATTCTTCAGCTGATTCCCTTTTGATGAGTTCTCTTGCTTCTTTTCCCACTTAATCGATAAGCCTTTGAATCTAATGGATGGTTAATTTTGATAGCTTCATTGGACATAAACCCAAGGGTCTCTCTTGTTTTGCTTCTCAGTCAATCAATGATGTGCCTTAGCTGTTCCTTTGATGAAAATCCATGGCCTGGGCATCTATGTAACACTAAATAATATCTACCCATTGTTGCATCAAGGGTCTTGTGAGTGCCTTGTTTCAAGTTCTATATTTTCTTTCTTAGGTTTAATACTTGTGAATATGTCTTATATTTGTCATTAAAAATTTCAAGCATGGTACTTTAGCATCTGATGGATTCAGGTTCCAATGACCTATAGTAGCTTTCTGCTTCCTTCACAAGTGTTCTAGGAAACAACTTTAATCTTTGCCAATCACTTTCTATGTTTTGAAGGGCACAAGCATTGTAGAATGCTTGAAGGTGATGTTGAGGATTAGCATTGTGTCCTCCTTCAAATCTAGGCATGTTATTCATATCTAGTCATTTAATTTAATTATCTCTCATGTGCCTAGTTGGTATGTAGACTACTTCCTAAATGTTAATCATGTTTCAGGTTGCCATAAGGGGCTCATCACAATGATGAGGTTCATAAGCTCTGTGGTAGTAGTGATCCCTTCTATGTTAATGCCTTCTTGATGCTCTCTTATTTCTTTGTGTCTTCTTCTTTCATACTCCTCATCTTTTGCATCAGAATACCTTGAGTATTAGCCATGATGACCATGAGCTCTTCCCTTTTCCCTATCAAAATCTTAGTACTTGTGTTGTCTCCTATCATAGTCCTTTAATGATCATGATGAAGCATAGGAGGTAGCAGGAGAACAGTGTCGACTGGTTCTCCTTTCATGACTCTTGTGAGTTTCCTTGTAGGACTTAGCAAGATCCCTTGGCCTAGAGTCCCACTTGTATTGTAAGTTAGTAGCCTCCCCCTTGTACGTCTCTACCAAAGTAGTATGAAGTTAGGCTTTGACAAGTTCTTCTAGTCTGATGATAGGTGTCTTTGATGGCTCCTCATGATTCTAGTGGAGTTGTTTTGAAATGAATTGATCAGCATCAAGCTCTCCTATGATAACAGATGTGTTAGTTTGCTTCCCTTTGGAATGATCATGTTTAATTTCCATAGCAGCATCTAGTTTTATCTACTCCCTTATAGGTTCATAGGGTCTAGTCATGTGTTGAGTCACATGAGACCCTTCTTGAATGTGATCCAAGTGCAATCCTCTTAGAGCAATTTGTAGCATATTTAGTGCTGCACGTTCTGGAGGTAGAACTATGTTGCCTTGCATATCTCTCCACCTCATTTGTCTATCCTAATGGAATATGAAGGTGAGGTTTGAATGATATGGATCAGTGTGAGCATAAGTAGTTCATGTTTGCATTGGCATTCCCCAGTCTTCTTCATCAATAATTCTGTCACTACTTCTTGTGTCCTTGGTAGATGATGATTGATCATTATGTAAAGCCATGTTATCATTTTCTAATAGTTTATGTTAAGTGTGCTTATATTAAGGTTATGAAAATTAGAGTTAGGTTCTGATACAACAAACTTTGAAAAATTAATTACTTAGTATAACATTGACTTATCCCTAGCAACGATGCTAATGATGAGCAGTGGAGTATCCAACAGCCAACCATATGAGATATGAGTGTTCATGTGCAATCCCAGTCAAACTCCGTAGATAAGGCAATGTGATTATACCAGTAATTAGTTAGTGTTCATGATTGTTGTCTTCCCACATGAGCTAGTAAAATTAGTGTGTATGGTCTAACTCACGATGAAGTATATGATATTGATGTTGTATTGGCCATTGTGCTCCTAATAAGCATGAAGTGAAGGTAAAGGTTTCTAAAATCTAAGTAATAGTGAAACAAATCTAAACTAGCCTATGCGATGAGTAGCTAGTCTTGATCTTCAATTCACATCTTAGAGTTTGTGCAACTACTACTAGGATTACCAAGTATTATACTATTGGACATATGAAGTGATAGTACTATTGGGTTACCAAGTAGCTATACTTAAGTGCTCAAGATCAGTTGTACTCATTCTACTTAATGACATGAATAGTAAAGTGCATTGAAAGTAAATCAGTAACTATGAAAATAATAAACATTAAACTAAATGAAAGTAGAAATAAAACTAAGTGTTGCTGCAATGATGGAAAGTAATCTCAATCTTTATTTTTGGTCATGCAATGCATCCAAGTACATCACACTTGAATAAAGACTCTTTTCAATCACTTAACATCACATTGTGAGCACACATTGCTAAGTACTGAAAGCTAAAATTACGAAAACAAACTAAAAGATTCCTACTACTAAGCTATAAAATCGACTACAAAATCATGTGCCCACGTATTGCTTATATAGGTTAACATGCATCCCACGATATCGTTTATACAATAATGTATGGTGAGATATGATAACATATCTATGACATCGTAGATACGATATTATTGGCTCAAAATTTTTGGATTTATCATGTTGCTTTAGTGATAGAATATTCTGATTCAAGCTTAAAGGATGAGAAAGAATGTATAGTGTGCCAGTATGAACATCCTAAGGGGTGTTTTCCTGTAATGGTACATTTGTAAGAAACAAGGGCATATGTGCTTAATCCAAGATTCATTAAAAAGAAAATGCCAAAACGATTACCTTACCCTCAAGGTAACTATTGATAGACCTTCCAATTGGCCTACTACCCTAGTGGAGCTTATCTATAGCCACAGGAATAGTACCATCAATAGTGGTAGCAACCACAATCATGGGCAATGCCACCACCAAGGCAACAATATGCATATCGGCAACTAGACTCTTATGGATACTATGTTTAGTGTACAATATCTCCAAGTAATGCAACAGTTCAAACTTCACAGTACTATCCATCGGAATACTATAGACCAAGACCTCCAAGGATGAATTCTAACCCCCATGTACATCAACAAGAGGCTAGTTCATTGAGTCAACCTTCTAACCATCTACCACCTATGCCACCACCTACAATGCAAAGAGAATTTCCATCATAACCTCAACAAAGAAGTGTTATAAGGGCAATAAATGTTCAAAGAGAAGGTCATACCCATGGTACTAAAGGAAATTCAAGGGAACATCCTTTCTTCAAGACAAGTCTAAAAAAGGCTAGTAGAATTAGGACTTTGAAATAAGTTTCTTCTATAAGAGATCCTTGTATCAACACCATGCTTCTACAACACCCAAATGAGAAAATTACAATTTTCATGCTAACTAAAATAGTAACAAACTCAATTAAGGTAGGACCACTTTCCAAGAAAAAAATTGATCCAAGAATTCCTTTGATTTATTTACAAGTAGCTAGAAATTCTCCATGCAAGGCTCTACTAGACTCAGGTTCCGGAGTAAATTTGATCTCTCAAGAAACATACAAGGCATGGAACCTACCACCCTTAAAGAAGTGTAACATAAGGTTAGAGCTAGCAAATCAATCTATCACCATTCCTTTGGGATAGATAGAAGATGTCGTAACCACTATTAATGGGTGGTCTTATCCAAAAAATTTTCTTGTAATCGGTGTGAGCAATGATGATAAGGAATTTCCTATCATTATGGGGAAAACATGGCTTAACATTGTGGATGCTAAGTTAAGAATGAGAGACTTATTTGTCAAAATTTCCAAAGAAGATGCACAAGGAGTCATACATACACAAATAATTCCATGCATTATTGAAGATAACAAAGGGTGTAGTTGTGGGTAGAAAGCCCAAAATGCTAATACAATTCTTACACTAGTCCACGACAGATGGGAAAAACAAGTGTATGTTCAAAAACAAACATGGGCCATTAAACCAAAAGACACTTAGTTGCCAAAAACTAAGAACACAAAACTATCCAAAACATACATGGAAACATTTGACCCACTTATTAACTCCTATCCTAAGAAAATGACCCAAAATAAGAATTCAAATAAGGATATCATAAACCATAATCATACACTAGCAAATAAGAGAATTGAGGACTTACAATGTGAATTTAAGAATGAACAAGAAAGAATAGTTGGACCTTTTGAAATGAAAAGATCATCTAGTCCAACAAGATATATGTCCTTAGAAGATCAAAATTTGATTACCATCAAGATTACATGGGACAATAACTGAAAAACCAAGTCACTAAGGATGGTAAGTAATAAACCCAGAGTGTATGATCCAAGAGATTTAGGGTCCATTTTTTGAACACTTACCAATGAGTTCAATCATGGGGGAGATACCTTATCTTGATCTAAGAATTAATAAGTTCTTTTCAACTTTTTGTTTTACAATTCTTTTTGGTTTATAATTTCTTGCTATACCTTTTCATACTTACCAGTTTTCACATTCTTTGATATCATTTCATTCCTTTATACTTTTTCATTTCTTAATCATTTGATATTCTTTGATATTTTTCAAATTCTTTCTCTATTTTTCCATTTTTTCTATGAATTGCATCATTTGTCTTGTACATATTTTTGTTAATTTTTCAATAAAGTGCAAGGAATAAAGCAAGATGTAGTTCCAATAAGGTGGAGATTTCTATATATTATTAAATCATGAGGAATTGATTACCTGTATAGTGAGACCACAACATCCATCCATCCATTTCAACAATAAGAGGTTCTTACCATGGCCATAATGGCATTCTTCTCATAATAAAGCTAAGAATAAACTTATGATCATTATGCCTAGATAGAAAAGTGAAGAACCAAGTGGGAATGCAAAGGGTTTGACATCAAAGGGATTGTGGATTATCTAGTCTTACCACTGTAATTTCTATCCTATTGATAAAGATGTATAATATCCTTGTAGATCTAACAAAAAATGGGAGTAAGAGTACAATAAGTGTTGCCTTACCATGTTACTGGAAAGACATGTTACCCATGCTTGAAGGTAGTTTTCTGGTAAGGTCAACATAGTTAAAATAAAAATCATGCACAAAATAAATTTTTGGGGGTCTCATTGGAAACACATGTTACCCATGCCTGAAGGTAGGCAACTTCTTAGGAATCTCAAAAATAAAGAAGTGCAATGAATAAACTCCTCACTTGAATAACACATCAAGTCGTAATACTCCTTCTAATAGTGGTAGTCCTATGGTTGTGAACCCTAGGGATTAAACAATGTAATGTCATTGGAAAGTGGTTTGGACTTGGTTTGAATCTTAGAAAGAAGGGCTAATAATTATTTTAACCATTGATTACACACAAGAATTCATTATGCCTATGATAAGATATCTCACATCCCAATTTAGTAATCCCTTCTACAATCCACCTCAATCATAACTTTATGGTTTTGTATAATATAGTGTTATTTTCCCAATCTAGTAATACTAACACGTGTGTTTTTCTAGATAGGTATGTCTTACATTCAACTCCTTGAATTCCTAAGAACACTTTTAGGTGTGGTTATACAAGGGCACTAAGGGCTAGAGCCTACTTTGGGGAGGATCCACTTGTATAACTCTTGTATTTCATACTTGGCAAATAATTCCACATCATCTTGTGTCTTCCAAAATTATCTAGACTCAACAAATACTTCCCATATCATCAAATAATTTGTCCATACATCTGAAATTCATAACCCATCTCCTATCCATCCAATGAACTTTTGTTGCCTGAGATTCCTTCTTTATGAACTTTAAATGTCAAATTCTTGAAAACTATGCATCATTAATGGCCCAAGATCCTTTGGACAAGCTTCACATATTCTAAACATTCCATTTGACTCATTCTTTCCCAAAAAATTCAATGAGAAATTTGACAGTTTTCATGGTGACGTCGTAGTCCCTAAGATGTTGCATCTACAATGTCACATCTACGATGTCATGCATATAAAAAAAGTATATACACACATGGGAGTTAGTGAAATTTTTCATTCCTCTCATTTGTAGCAAGAAAGGTTTTTGCAGTTTTTCCTTAGATCTATTACACACTAACTTCCCAAGACTATAACTCCATTCCCATAGCTCCAATTTTCAAAATTCTTGAACCTTGTTGATCTTGGAGCACTCAACTTAGACATCGGGGGGTACACTATGCTAACATTAGGAAATTTGAGCCAAAAATTTCTAACACCCAAAAGATACTATAAAGGGTAAGTACAAGGAAATAATGATAACCTTATCATTAATTAATCAAACTTAAGCCAAAAGATTCAATTAATTCTTCTAATTGACCAAACCAACTATTTCAAGGCATAACAAGTAAGAAAAGATAATTGTGGAAAATCATATGTAATTAAAAGATATAACACCTAAGGGAGTTCTTTTTGAAAAAATTTTCAACTTTGCAATCATAATAAGCTAAGAACTTGATCTAACCAATGGTATGAGGAAGATAAAGAACTACTACAAATTGATATAAACACTTTAATAATTTCAAATCTTTGATGATTGTAGATGATCCCAAAGAGACCAATAGCCAAGGGACCTTCCCAACATGGGAGTAAAAGACCAAGAGACTTTGGGAAAGGCCAAGAAAGAGAACAAACTCCCTAAATGGAACATGGAAAGTAAGAGGCTTAATCATATAGCATGCATCAACAAACTCTTACTACCAAGCACTCAGCCCAAGGAGAGGTAGAAGTTCGACCAATACTTGAACAAGTACAATGCCTCATGTTGTCTCCAAAATACCTCTAATCCATACAAGAAAAGTCCATCATGTTCACAATTATTTTGGAACTAAACTTTTGTCCTTTCATGGAATTTTCTCTAGAAGTAGTGAAGATGAAACTGCAAGCATCTCCTTTATGGCATACACTATCTAACAGTGGTGAATAGTACCTAGGAGAAATGTACCAATTCTAGCAAAATAAGTAAGTAGATGCTACAATCAAAATCAAAGGAGTCTCTATGCTATACTCAATGGACACAATTGCGAAGCCCTCAAAATTTCAAATGAAGGGGCAAATGTGGCACATATCTCAACAAGATTTAATACTAATGTTAAAAGGTGGTGGTTGCACAAGGCATATGGTAAAGAAGACAAAGATTATAGTGAGCTCACAATTGAAGAAAAGATATACTTTAAAATTGACACCTATCACTTATTTCTAACAAAAAGGTTTAAGATAATATCTACATATGTGACCAGAGGAAGTACAATTCTATTGGAAAAATTCAACACCAACATTACCCATGTTTTCTTCCTTGAGATTCAAAGGTGGTTTGAAGAAAAGAAGGTAAGGAAGTTAACACTTCCATTTTCTTACCTCATTAGGAAGTTTTGCAAGCAAGTTAGACTCCTAGGGTACACTAATGATGTCCCTAAGAAGGTCCAAAATGCTTCCTATGAAGAGATGTTCAAGCTAGTTCCATCAAATAAGGATCAAGTAGAAAAACCAATAGGCACCAAGGGAGCTAGAGGTTTCACTCCTGCTAGTAACATTCCTGCTACCAATTAGTACCAACAAGTAGGACCTAGTAGCCAACCCCAAGCTAAATAGTAATAGCAAGAAGTACCACTGTCACCACCATAGGATTATTGACCATCCATGAATATCTACAAAAAATTGTAGAAATAATAAGTTGGGGAATAAGGGAGGAGGCCAATTCACACAAGGTACAAAAGAGCTTTGCAAGGCCCATAGTATCCACAAGCCTAGCTAGTGGACAAGTATCACTACAAAGAGGAGGAGAGGATGACTAGGCACAACGAATATCTAAAAATGTTGCATTGTTCCAAGTAATGCTTGAAAATGCTAAAGGTGCCACTATCATGGTCATGCAACACCAAGATGTAGCAGGAGCCATAGAGGTTATCACTAACCACATTAAGGAATCTTTCAACATTCTTGTTGTGCCACCAGCTAATATCCTTGAAGCATAGGATGCTCAAATGCTTAATGGAACCTCAATGAGTCCTATGGAACACGAAGATATTTTGAACAAATTGCTGTAGATAGGTCAAGTGATGCAAAATATTTTTGATAGCTCTAATGATATCACTACAGTCTAGTCTGACTTGATATCCATAAAAGGGAAGTTGGTCATGGCTGAAACTAGAGCTAAACATGCTAAAAATGAAGTGTCAATATTGTAGGAAGAACTAGCCACCTTAAAAGCAGAATGAAGAAACCCTATACAATTCATAGTGCCATACCAACTAATTAAGTTCAAAACTAACCATGTGAGGCACTTAATTGATCATAACATGAAGATAAAGAAGGAGAAGGAGAAGGTAGTGTAGGATGCATTAGTGGTAGATACCCAAACATATGCACACGTCAAAGAACTTACCGCCTTACAAAAAGAGAACAAATAGTTAACTATTGATAATGCTTGCTTGAAAAACATAGAAAAGCATAAATTTTTTTTCAAAGAAATCATTCAATAGCTTAGAGAGTAACTAGTCTACATCAACCAAGATATGAGTCACTTGGCTCGAGAAAATGGAACCCTATCAATGGAAGAAGTTTGCACTATTTGTCAAAAATTTGCTATAGAAATCAACACATGGTAGAATAAGGCCAAGAATCACAAAAGACTCAAAGAACATTTTAGAGACTAGGTGGTCATGAATAAACAAATCAACAAAAAAGAAATCTAGATGGCAAAGGCCAAATTTAGTTTCATCTTTGCTCAAAATCCAAATTGGCAACCCATCTTGGATAGTCTTACCCATGTCCATCAGGCCGAGGTGAAAATCAAAGACCTATAAATAGCAAACTTGACAGAGTACATGAGGTTAGTGAATCTTTGTTATGCTAACCTGGCCATGTTAATAGTATCCAGGGTTCAAAATGAGTTAGAGCAGCAAGTAGCGGCAGTCTACATAATGTATGAGAAGTAGTTTGTTGACAGAAAGGATGCATTACAAAAATTACATGTGAAAAAATTTGAACTAGAAATTGTCAAAGCCAACTACCATGGACAATAGGATGTAGCAGTAGAATTGGCACATCGAATGTTAGATTATCAAGAACTTAGAAAGATGACTAGAGCTTTTAAAGAAGAAAGAAGGCAGTTTGCAACTTGGTACGTGAAGGCCAATAAAATGTTTCTACAGCTACGGTACCCATGGGATGTACCTACTCCATCTGTCATTACTCAACAAACATGGATAGTACATGACCTAAGGATAGAAGAAGAGAAGCTTTAGGCACTCTCAAATAGATATCAATTTGAAAAGCCTAATGATAAAGGGAAGAAGTTGATGGAAGACACTCCACTGCTTGGAACATGAACTACATCAATTTTGTTTTTGTTTTGTCATGTAACTGTGTCATATTTTGTAAGAACATCACTACGACATTTTAAGTCATGTAAATAGTTAGTAAGCCATGTCAAGTCAAATTTACCTCCCAATTTTGTAAGGAACTCTATGCTCATTTTGTTTTAACTCAAGTACGAGTTTCCAGTTGGTCGTGGGGTTATGATAAAGTTAATTTTTGTTGCACTATGATATCATATCTATGATATTGTAGCAATGATGTCATCGTACATGCAATATCATCATTGATATGATGTCTCAGGATGTGTGCAGTCCTATAAATAGTAGCACTCGGGCACACAATCCATAACTTTTCATTTCATCCTTAGCTGTACTCTTATAGTTTGTTTTCATAGTTTTATCAATAGAGTGAATGCTTGCAATGTGGTGTTGATTAGTTGTATGGAATCTTTATTTGAGCAAAGTGTACTTGGACATAGTTCATGTCCAGAAATAAAGATTGAGATTGCTTTTCATCATTGCAACATCCACTTAGTTTTACTATTTTACTTAGCATAGTTTTTACTATTTTCCTAGTTTAATCATTTACATTTCTAAGTATTTTATTTTACACGTCATTAGTAAAGTGGAATGAGTATGACTGGTTTCAAGCACTAAATGTAATTGTTTGGTAATCCCAGTAGTGTTATTGTTTGGTTCACCCAGTAGCATAATGCTTGGTAACCTAGTAATGGTTACATGAGCCCAAGGCATGTATGGTAGACCAAGACCAGATGCTCATCGCTATAGACTAGAGTAGATTTACATTACTATTATTACTTAGATTTAGACTATTATTCTCCACTCATTATATTTGTAACTAGGAGCAATCATCAACCAATCATATGCCTCACTAAGAACTAAATCATACACTTAGACTTCACTAGCTCGAAGTGGGAAGATAATAATCATGAACTTAACATCAATTACTAGCATAACTATATTGTCCATCTGTGGATTATGATTTGGTCATGCATGAACACTTGTGACTTGTATGTTAGAGTGTTGGATGCTCCATGACTCATCACAAGATATCACACAATAACTTACCTTGAATGTTGAAGTCACAATAATGTATTTTGAGAGCATTGTAATAATGTACAAAGTGTTTAGTTTAAATAAGTCTAACTTATTTTACATTTTGTGATAATATATAAAGAGACTTTATTTATGGTAAATAAGCTTGGTACCTTGGTAGAAAAGAATCATCACTCGCAACTTCAATGCTCATCTTGCAAAGTGAGATCATGAGAGGGTTGATGGCTGCACAGTTCATGATATAGACAATATGTATGAGCTATTTAAGTTTTTAATGTTAGTTCTAGGGAATTATATAATGTGTTCAACTTATATGAATGTTAAACACATATAGTGTACTTAGGATTTATTATTGCGTATTTTAAATAAGTTAATTAATTTGACAAGGGTAGGAAGTGGAACCCTAAAATAATTCTAATCTAGGGATGCCCAAAATCAATCTCATTTTGTGGGGACAAGGGTAGGATCATGATGATGACATTAATGCATTGTTAATGCACACAACTTGATATTAAAATAAACACTCAAATTATTATTGCATAAATGATTCCAAAGTCTTCATTTATATAATAATGATGATGCACATGTTTAAACAAAATTTTTTGAAAATTTAAATATTCCAAATTTTGTAATAAATACAAAAATACACTATACAAAAACATTCTAGGATAACATAACCTTCTTGTACTATTTTTAAATTTATGATAGTCTTTATCACAAAATGAAATTATGTAACATCCCTTTTAATTATCTATAAAATCATATAATAGAGATGCTACGGAACCCCAAGGATCTGGATTTAACCTTGATTAACTAAGTTAAAAGGAAGCGGTAAAATAGTTAAAAATTATTAATTAAGAACATAAATACAGTAAAGAAATTCAACGCAGAAAAATTTCATATTACTTCCATACATAAGTAAATAAAATTTAAATAGAGAAAAATAGAAATTTGTGTAGGCAAAAAAATATAGATATTGAAAAATTTCACTATCTCATAAAATAGTACACAAAATAACAATCTCAACAACACTTGTTTAACCTCAATTGGACATCTAGAATTATAGATATTCAAGTTTAAAGATTACAAATTAATTATTAAAATTAAAAATAATAATTAAATAAAATATTAATATATTAAACTTTCCCAAACACATAGTGCACATTGAAGTGAAAAATGTTCCTTACAATCTCATGGTCTAAATCACATAAATGACAATTTCATATCTAACATACTTTATTATATATTTACAAAAATAGGTATATGGCTTCTATTTTACAAAAATACAAAATATACAAAAAATCACTTTTTAGGTGTAGAGGGTTCATCTTGTACAAAATTGAACCACCTTTCATTCCATGTACCTCTTTTGGTGTTTCCATGGCTACTCTAGGTTAGAATCACTCAAATAAGAAAGGTTATTATATTTCCCTCTTCATGGAGCATAAGGGTTATGGATCAAAAGTCTCAAGATATGAGTTTAGTAAAGGTTTCCAATAAAATACTCAAAATGTTACAAGGTCCAAAAATGCTTCAAATTTTCTTGAAATCTAAATAAAATCCAAAAATCCAATATATATATATATATATATATATATCNCGAAGGCTAGGTCTTGGTTTTCCTCACTGCCAAAGGAACTTACGATAGCTCTTGGAATAACCTCACTACTATTATTAGATTAGCTTTGTCATCCTAAACAAGTCACTCATGGCCGAGTCTTGGCAATAGCCTCACTATTAACATTCTCAATAGCTATAGCACACATATCATCAAAATGATAGGTCTTAACTATGCCTCACTACATACAACTAGACTCAACTACTCAATGCCATGATCTCGGCTAAATCTATAGCCTCACATAAACTTATGAATCAAAATCCATGGTAGGAAATCCATCCAACAACCCTTGTTCCCATTGGGTGGGTCCCACTAAGGAAGACTTCACTACTACATGTAGATGGGGGCATCTAAAAGATTCGAAGCTCCCACTACCAACTAAGCAAAATCAATCATCTAAATATTATTATTTTATTAAAAAGTAGAAAATATTTCCCAAAATGACCAAAAATCCATAAAAGCCCATTCCACCAAATTCTTGCAAAGCATGTTTATATCATGGGCTGATCCAAAATATTCATATAATATTTGAAAAACAAGTTGGAAAAAGTTTCCCTAATTTCAAAAATTCACCAAAAAGACAGAAAATGATATAGACAAGCTTAAAATACTGATTTCTATATAAAAACAAGTCCAAAATGATGAAAATTTGGTAGAAACTTGGCATAATAATTAAAATCATAGAAAAGCAATGAAAACCCAAAAAGCATAAAGAAAGTGCATAAATCTATGGCAAAATATGACAACTACATAAAAAGGAAAGTAAACTTATCTTTCTTACTCATGAAGATGCCCAAAATTAGCCTTTTACACTACTTTGAACTATCGTGCCAGAAACCCCTTACAATCTAGGACAAGATGTAATGAAGGCCACAGTCTATTTATAAGTAGAAGAATCACATGCAGCATGACACTAAGCTTGATATGTATTTAAAAATAGAAGAAACAACCTTCAAACAAAAGAAACTAGGCTAAAAATGATTTAGGAATGAGAAACTATGAAAAAAAGTTTGTGTGAGAAACAAAGATGAGAAAACCTGAGATAGGTGAGGTGGTGGGAATAATTTTTAAATGTTATATGTAGCATATAACATATGTTATTATATGCTTATGTTAAGCATAATATATATGCTTATGTAATATATACGCGAAGGTAGCGTAAATTTGAATATTGAATTTTATTTTTTTAAAATCATTTTTCATAAGTCATGTTCCCTACTTTCTTTCCCCTTGCACACAAACACTCGTATCATGCACATTAAGACTACAAATCAAATTTTGTTTAAACCTATGAGATCCTCATCAAGTATATAATCATACATTGAAATCTTGTCTAGGCATGACTTTTCATGGTTTCCCAATTCAAATGCTAAAACTTTTATGGTATCTTAGCAAACTAGAAAATATGATATCTTCAAAACTGTAACTCCAATTTTAGTGAACTTTCAAACATCAAAGATACATTGGTAAGGTTAGATTTTAGGTAGGACATCATCCTAAGGTACTTCCTTAACAAATCTTATATGAAATATTTAATTATAATTAAAAATGAACTTCAAATTC
>MNCI01036861.1:120330-142551 GCA_015680685.1 Gnetum montanum
GACACCTCTTATTTATAGATATGGCGGCAGACCGCGATATCGCGTACGCGATATCGCAGGGGATGTGATATCGCGTTGGCCGCAATATCGCGTACGTGATATCGCGGCTTGTGCAATCTGCGTCTCATCAGTTTGCTTCAATAATCAAGGTAGCTTCTCAAACACAAGTTACATCTTCAAAATCATTTACGGACTTAGTCAAAACAATGATTTTGTAAAAGAGAGTAGGAAGAAAAGAGTTAAATCATCATCACCTATAGTTCATCAATCTACTTTTTCCTAGTGATTAATTCTACTTCACTGGTTACTAAAATAAACTCTTTTGCTAGTTTCTCACATGCTATGGAAGTTGATACTTTGAATTTTGAATTTTTTGAGGATCTTTCACAAGAAACTCCCTCTACTTGCCCATGAATATAGTATGTTGGAATGTCTTAAGCCTAACTAATTGGCTTAGATGTAAATGTGCAAGCAATTTTATCTCTAGTTGAAATATTTCCTTTGCTTTACTTTTTTTAGAAAATTAAGATTTCAATCCAACATTTATCTTTTTCAGCCCATTGGTTCCTTCCTCACTTATTAGTTATTACCACTTCACATGACTGTGGAAAAGGTGGTGTTGTCATTCTCTTCTCCTCTTATTAAAAAGATAAATGTATATAGAGTGGGTTTGATTCAAATCACAAATTTTTTAGGCAATCCTCTCTTGTTCACATGGTCCTTTTAGTATATGTTGAGTTTATGCTTCTAATGGTTCTACTATTCATGCTCTATTGTGATAGGAACTTGTAGTTTTTCTTTCCTTTAGTCCTTGGATTTTTGGAGGTGATTTTAATATGACAAAATTTTGTGGAGGATGTGCCTTTTTTATTATCAATAAATGAGTAGAAAAAAATGATCTAATTTAAAGAAAATTTTTTATCTTACAGATGTGGATTATGCTTCTACAAGTGATCTTCTTCATAGATATATTTGAAGTAATCTTTGTCTTAGGTAAGCTCATATTTATAGCTAGTCAAACACGTTTTATTTTTTCACTATTACGTTTTGGCAAGCTACTTATTTTTTCACTATTACATTTTAGAGCTAGTTGGACTAGTTCAATATGTAACTTTGTTAGATCATTTTCCCATCATCATGTTAATTCAGATTAATGGTATTTACCTTAAACATAATTTCCATATTTTTTAATTACCTAATAATTATTTCTCATCTCCTACTACTCAACAAATTCTCTTAAGCCTTTGGAATACTAAACCAAGGCCCTTAAGTCAACTGGATTGGATTCAATGGTGACATCATGCTACTTGTAGAGTGCAAAACTTTGCTTACTATTATGGTAAGGAAGTGGCCTCTCATGCTAGACAAGAGTACAACAACATTCAATCTATTATTGAATGACTTTTAAATTAGTTGGTTCAATATCCTTTCAACTTACAAGTTCATGAGAATTTGACTAGAGCCTAATCAACTTTTCAACAATGGGATGTTATAGGATACAAAGTATCTTAACGAAAAGTAAGCTTACTTAGTTAAAATTTCAAGATGAACACTATAAGGAATTTTTTAAATATCTAAATAGTTCATCTCTTTTGCATTCTTTACGCAAAATTTCAATTGATGGTACTGTTGGCGACTATTTGGGACTACCAACATTTTCCTTTGGTCTCATGACTGGGATCACAAGAAATGAAGGTGTTCCTTCAAACTTAAGTTTAGGTGCTTGCCAAGGCCTAGATATCTCCAAATAAACATAGTGGTAATAAAGTGAACTAAGTGTAACTATGTGTTTGCTATTATGAATGTTAAAATGGTTGGGTTTGTGTATGAAACTATAACTAGTTATAATAAAAATTTAGCTAACTTTGTTGAATATTGTGAGTCATTAAAGATTCCTATTTTGTCAAGTTACTTAGTTTATATAGTTCCTATAATATGTTACTTGAAATAAATATAATTTCACCAAAATTATTAAGTACAATTCTGTAGAAATCTATTCCTAATTTCCCCAAGAGAGAAAGATCCACAAGAAAACTAAACATAGAGTGAGATTCAATGGATTTTAAAAGAAAGAAAAAAAGAAAGCAAATTTGTGTAAAATCTCAAACATTTAACCAAGATAAATTAAACCTGAGAAAACACTTTAAAATAAAGCTATTCCAATTCAATCTAAAATATCACAAATTGTCCAAATCTTTTTAGCTCAACAAGCAATTTCGTAAAAGACACTTTTATTAAACTACCAAAACGCTTTGTGAATGACAAAATATAAGCTATTATCTGGTTGGTTAAATAGTTATCAAGAATTGCAAATAATAGAGCTATTAGAAAATATTTAACAATTTCAAGATTGAAATATTAAGGAAAAGAATTTAAAAATTGAAGCTATTTCAAGTCATCTCAAAGTATCAAAGATTTTCTAGATCCTCTAAACTCAAACAAGCAATTTCATAAGGACATAACTATTAAATTGCTTAAGATGCTTTTCAAAGACAACATAAGCTCTTATAGGACAACTAAGTAGAAGTCCAGAATTGTACGAAAATAGAGCTATAAGAGCAATCAGAAAATCCCAAAATTAAATGCCAAGAACAGTACTATCTAAAACATTAGCTAAGCAACTAAGAAAAAATGAGAAGAAAAGAACTTACAGGATTTAAACAAAGTAGCTAAATTGATGATGCAATTAGCAAGCCATCCTTACAAGTAATCTTTAATGTTTTTTTTTCAAGTTTCTTCCAAAATTTCCCTTTCAGTCATAAAGGCTACTCCATGAAATGACCTAAATGTGCCAACAAGTACCATCATCACTAATCATAACATGCTCATTTCCCTACCTTAGAAATCATTTTAAAGCTTTATTTACTGCTACCCCTATGGATATTTCTTTCTTTGAGATAGTCACTGTTAATTATCCTATTTTGGCTAATACTTCTATGTTGCAAATTTTAGAAGTTGATATTACATAGGGTGAACTTTAAGGGGCATGTGATGAAGCATCAAAGTGTCAAGTCGACATGGTGTTCCCCATCAACAGGGTCACATCAACATAGCATTTTCTGCATTTATAAGGCCCCATGAACACAACTCCACAATAAAGTCTATAAATACACATGCTCCCACTATGTATTAGCATTCTTTGGTCAATAGAGTAGCCGAACTCTTGTAGTTTTATTCCATAGTCTTAAAGAACAATTAATGAGTGCCCATAGTATGAATCTAAGTCAATTGTATGGCATCTTATTCGAGTGGCAATGTACCTGGACACATTTCATGAACAAAAATAAGATTGAGATTGATTCTTATTCATTGTAGCACTTTGACTTAGATTAAATTTACTTTCCATGCAATTTATGTTTCATGTACTTGGTTAGTATTTATGTTTCCATGCATGTTAATGAATTGGAAGAATGAGTATAATCAATTTTGAGTGTAAACATGTATTCGCTTGGTAATCCCAGTAGTGTTATCACTTGGTTGGCCCAGTACCATAGCGCTTGGTAATCCTAGTAGTGGATACATGGGTTCATGACATGTACGACAAGTTGGACATGGACACTCATCACCCGTAGGCTAGATTAGACTTTACTTTTTGTTGCTAATTAGTTAAATAATTGATTTCTTTATTGTCACTAGGAGTAGCCTAAGGCTAAAACAACATCAAGAATCAAATGCCTCACTTTGAACTAAACCATATGTGACAAAGCCACCACTAGTCCAAGTGGGAAGACAATGAACTATGATCAAGGCATAATGATCTAGATGCCACAACTAGTCCCATCCATAGAATTCGACTAGATTGTGCATGGACACTTGTGATTCGTATGGTTGGGCATAGGGGGTACCTCACTACTCATCATTGGTGCTATTGCCAAGGATGGTGCTAGTTATCTAGATTAGTTATGTCATACACAATCGCTATAAACACATTAATGATTTATCTTTCAAAAAATATTAAGTCACATACATCATTAACTAACAAAAATGTCTCTTTCAGAAGGAAGTGATAATGCATCGAATGGAGAGAACATTCATTGGAGAACTAATGAGATATATATTGAAGAAAACTAGAGTGATCAACCCTATGTAGGGGTTTCATATGTTCATGATAGTCCTAACTACACTCAAGGACTACATTCACCCCAAGGTAGACAATCCTAGAGAAGATGAAGTAAGCCCTAGATCAAGGGATGCCTCAAGGCCTAGTAGTCCTAGATTAGGGGAGGCCTTAAGGCCTAAGACCTACTCAAAACTTGGAAAAGATAAATCAATGGACCATGTGAAACACTATAGAAGCCATGGCAATCCTCCTAATTCCTCATCTTCCTCTTCCTCTTCAATGTCTAGTTCTAACAAAGATGAACGTAGGTATAGAGATAAAGCTTCATTATGGGTTTAAAATGAAAATAGAAATCGAAGCCAAGGGCAAAATCAAAGACATAAAAATGAACATAGAAAAAATCATCACAATCAAACAAACAGAAATAGGAATTTTCACCATGACATGTCTGATGACGATGAACCCTTGTTGGCCACTAAGAATATGATGCAGATTACAAAGGCAGTTAAAATACCCAATAGGCATCACAAGGAAAGTCACATCAAAAGGCTTGATGTGAATAATATCCCTAAATTTTTGGGAGGATATGATTCCAATCCACAAGATCATTTACAAGCCTTCCATGATGCTTGCATTTTACAAAACATTGAAAGTGGATGGCAAAAGCTTAAGCTCTTTCCTAGGACACTGATAGACAAAGCCAAAGTGTGGTATAGATCATTGAAACCAAATTTAATCCATTAGTGGTCCACAATGCTAGAACTTTTTAATGAAAAATACCAAACCTATGTGAGGGTGTCCAACCTAAGGAAACAAATCCAAGAATAAAAACAAGAATAACATGAACCCTTAGATATGGACATAGATAGATATTATTCTCTACTAAATAGAAGCCTAGGCCATGGTTTCTCTCAAGAAGAGAAACTTTTCCATATCATAAATGGGCTTCATAGTCAAACGAGAGAGACCCTTGGGATGTATGCTCAAGGTTAATTATATGAACTAGGAACCCATCAGATCTAAAAGCTAATCAAGCATGTGGAAAAAGAAGAAGGAGAGCTATGTAAATGAGAGAATGTTGAGAAATATCACTAGGACCCAACTCTTCAAAAGAAAAGGATCCATATCTATGATGAGAAAAAAGAGGCAACTCTCAATGAGGTGATTTTACAACAAACCTTGCCACTACAAAATTCTATCAATGAGCTTGAAGCAAAGCTAGATAAGATTTTGAAATGGATAAATGAGAAAGTTACAACTTGCATAGAAATCGTAAAGGGGAGAGTAATGCAAAACAAATCAAGTGATCACAAAAAAAGGAGGAAAAAGAACCAAGAAACTAGTAGGAACACTTATCGACAAAAAGGGAAAATGGTTGTAGAAGAAGAGGCTATAGACTCAACCACCAAAGAAGATGAAGGATATGACATTTGCATATCTGATCATCCAAAGGACTATTGCCCAGTCATGTTACATCTACATGAGTATTGGGATTTTGCATTGAATCCCAAGTTTGTACAAAAGCAAATGCCTAGGAAATTACCTTTCTCACAAGGTAATTATAGATAGTCCTACAACCAATCGTACCATCCTAGTGGGACTTCTTACTGGCCTCAACACTATCATCCAACATAGTGGAAAAACCCATAGTTATGGGGGAAGCCATCATTGATCCAACACTACCCTTACTACCAATCGAACCCATACAGATATTATGTTCAACAACCTATTTTATGAGATCATCAACCCACAACATATTATATGAGATCACCACCTCACACCTCTCACCCTCCATCATATCCTCAATATTCTCATACTCAACTCCACTGTATGTCACCTCCAACAACACAGAAAGGTTCAACACCATAACATTAATGAAAGAATGCCACTTGTGTTGTGAACATACACAAAAATGATAATGCTAGTAGATCTCCATCACAAACATGGAAATGTCCTTTCTTTAGGATGGTTCCCACACATAAGCACAACATTCATGGACCTTCTAACTCATCCAAACCAACATAATGCCAATCAAGTACAAGATTCTTCCTTTCACAACCAATGTCCTCCAATCATATGCAAAGTCCAACATCCATCATTGCTCCAATACCTGATAGAAATAATGAACCTATCACTATGGAGAGATAGAAGAATCCATGCATCACTACTAATAGTAAAGGGCGTAGTTGTGAGTAAAAAATTCAAAATATTATCACAGCCCACCACAAAGTTCAAAAGCAAGTATGTGAGCAAAAACCAATCTACATAGTAGCCACTAAACCAAAAGATACCCAGTGGCTTGAAAATGAGAATATAAAATTATTTCAAAGATGCATGATGAGTGGTGAGGTACCCCTATGCTCAACCATACGAATATGAGTGTTACACGTGATCCAGGTGAACTCCAAGGACTAAGTGCTTATGCACCTTTACAAAACAAGGATGGGTTAGGTGATCGTTGTCTTCCCAAGCTTACTTGTATGGTGTGATTGTATGGTTAAGTAAACTTGAGGTATATGATTTTTATGCTTTTTATGTTTTATGTCCTGGTGCTAAAAGGGAGAAGTGAAACAATTAAGTAACTAATTTAATTTAACTAATTAGCTAGCTTCTAACTAGCCCTAACACCAACATCCATTTCCACTCTCCGTACACAACCTGAACTAGTGTAACACTATTGGGATTACCAAACGCTAGTCATTACTGGGTTACCAAGTGTTTCACGTATGCTCGAAGTGGTCATACTAAGTGTGCTTACTTGTGAAAATTAACGAATCAATAAAAGCAACATCAATTAACTAATGAAAGCATTAAATAACTATAAATAACATTAAATGCAATAAATAAACTATTCTAAATGCTACAAGGTCTATCACAAAGTTCATCTTTATTTTCAAACACAAGATGTGCTCAGGTACATAATTCTCAAATAAAGATCCATTCACTTTATGACTCCTACTGCGGGCACTCAGAAATAATTCTAACTCTGGAAAGGGAAAACTGCAAGAGTTTGGGTAAGGGACTAAGAAACTAATGCCAAAACTAAGTGCACCTACCTCTTATTTATAAGTAATGAGATAGGTTTCAATATTGCTTGGCAAGCCCCGATATCACAGACCCAATATTGCAGTCCTGATATCGCGGTTCATCATACCCCCACAACTGAATGAAAACTTATCCTTGAGTTCCTTAAAAAATATTGGGAAGGTATGGGATTATTGGTTGTATGACAATCTAACAGTGACATGGAATGATAGACTCAAAGTGCCCAGTGAATGGATAGAAAAACATATTACAACATTGGTGTTCATACCCATCATGGTGAACACCATACATAGATGACATCTAGACCTTTATTTGACAACTTGGAAAGAGAGAAAAGAAAATAAGATGCATTGTTGTCGATTTGCACACTATTGTTCATCCATGGTCATATGATTTGTGTTCCTTGCATGACTACTTTAGCTCCAGTCCATCTTGAGTGCACCCTCCTATCCTAGTCCATTATTCATGTGATCACCATTTGCACACATAACACAATCATGAATTAGCAAGGATAGATAAGATATAATGTGATTGATACCTTGCCTTGCTATGAAGCACATTGGCTAGGTTGTGGATATGGAAAATGCTAGGCTAGAGGCTTATCACTGATCACTACCCAAGGTGTACCGGTGAGATAAGTAATGGAATGAAAAATTTTGTGATAAGGCCCTTACGACTAAGAGCAAACCTTCAGTAGCAGTAAGATGGCAAATGAAAGAACAAGGAAGATTAGAGGAAGAAGAACGGTGAAGCCAATAAAGCAAAATTGGATGTCATGGATGGGGTGAGATGAGAAATAGTTGATTATGGAAATGTTTGAGGGAAAGGGGTTAACAATTGTACCAAAAGGAATGCCAATGGGTCCTCCCCAAAGCAAGCTAATGCCCTTTATGCCTTAACATACCCACAAACCAAAGAGTCCATAGGCTCTATGAATGACATATGAAAACAATGGTTAAGAACTAACCCACAAGGGTTTACCAAAGAATAATAATGCGGGAACCAAGATATAGACTAATCATAAAACTGGCAATGAGGTGGATTATGGAAAGAAATTTGAAAGAGAAGAGAGAATGGAATGAAATCCCAAGATCAAGGTTATGTAAAGTCCCTTGTGTATTATGTGGTTAAGGTGAATTAATAGAATTCATTCCAATTCCAAATCAAAACTAACCACATCCAGTGACCTCGCATCAACACAATTAACCAATCCATCCTTGTAAGGCAACAAGAATGTGTCCACAGAGCCACCACCATTCCAACAAGAGAAAGATAGAGGATCAGGAAGTGAGAAAGGGCCTTAGTTAGAGGGAACCTTTAGGCATGGGTAACATGTCTTTCTAGTGCCATAACCAGTGCTTGTAGCCCATGTTTCTTATTATGTCTAAGGGGTGTGCTTTGAATTCTCACCATCTTTTTTTTGCGTGAGAACCACACCATGTAAAGACTTATTTGATTTAGTTAACTTCTTGATATTTGGTCAAGAGCATAATGGTGGAAAACTTATGAAAAAAATCCAGGAACCTAAGAGAATAGCTAGCAAAAATGCATCAAATCCCCTTGATGTCACACCCTTTTCAATCCATTTGAATCTTTCCTTGGGTTGAAGAATACCAAGCCACCAATTCATTAATAAGTTTACTTAGAAAAAGGGATAGTACAATTCCAAGATCAAGGGAGACTATAGAGTTGAATGGATGAATGGATGACATGGACTCATTGCTTGTTTTATCAAAAGAAACCATATCTTAGTATCAACATTAAAAGTCAAAGGTAAAAGCCAAACATTAACAATCAACACTATTATAGTACAATCCACCATCATGAGCACTTATTATGTGATGAGTAAGAATAAATCAAACAAAGAAATAGTAAAAATGCTAACAATGATATAAAAAAACAAGTAAAGATGAAAAATATGTAAAAAAATATACAAAAGGAACCGAGGGCTTAGAATGGTTAGCATTGGTGGCCATCTCCCCCATGACTGAGTTGGAAGGAGGAGATCTAAAATAATGAGCAAGGTTGTCCATTTATAGAGGTAGTGTTAGTACTGGCCATTTTAGGTTCATGGAAAGGTTTGGTTTGCTAGATGTTGACTAGTAATTTCTTATTCAGGCTTTCAGGTTTATAAATCATCATGGCCCCTAAAGGAAAAGTTTCATGAACGATATAAGGTCCTTGCCATAGCGTTTGAAATTTAGTTCATTGTGGCACATGTGTGGGATTCCAATACAGAACCTTATCTCCTAGTTGGTATTTGACTTTCTGATCCTTAGGTCATGACATTGTTTATTAAAGACCTTGTGCAACTTGTTAGATGACAAGGCAACTAATCGATTCTCATCTAGCAAGTTAAGGTTCATTAACCATTCTTTTTGTACTAGATTGAGGTCAAGGTTAAGGTCACATGTTGTGGATAGGGTACGGAGCTCAACTTGAATAGGAAGCGTTGGAAGTTTACCGTACACTAACTCATAGGGAGAGTAGCCTATAGGGAGTTTCCACATGGAGCAGTATGCCCAAAGAGCATCGTTTAGTTTGGTGCTCTAGTCTCGCTTATATTTGCTAATGGTTCACGTCAATATTTTTGTGATCTCCTTGTTGGTAACTTCTACTTGATCATTCGCTTGAGGATGATATGGTGTAGTCAGTTTATGCTCAACACCTAAGCATTGCATCAACTTTCAGAAAGTCGCACCTGTAAAGTGTGTACCATTGTCAGAAATAAGGGCACGAGTCATGCCAAACCTATTTATGATTTTTTGTTAAACAAATCATGCAGCAGTAGATGATGTATAGTCTGTAACAGCGGTTGCTTCTGCCCACTTTGTAAAATAGTCAACAACAAAAATAATGTAGGCCTTTCCATTGGACATTGGTGTAATAGGCCCCATAAAATCAATTCCCCATATGTTGAAGGGTTTTAAGGGTTGAATCCATTGTTGTGGATCCTCCATTCTAGCAGTCATTCCCCCATCACGTTGGTAGTGCTCACAAGATTGGATGAAATGATGAGCATCTCAAGACTCGTCAAGGATTTCCAACTTCCCCCAGTTAATATTTTTGATATCGGGAATTGGAAGTTGGCAATGGACTTGCTCTACTGTGTCTATACTATCGATGTAGGTGTAAGTCAAGCTCTCAGTTGGTTCCATGCATATAGTTGAGTTGCTCTCCTAGTTAGATGTCAATCACTAGGTGCCTTCCTGTCTTGTGGATGTTGCATACAGGCATCCTTTTATGTTAGTTATTTGTGCATACTGGTTGCATGCAGGCAATGTTAAATGTTATACAAACTAGACCTTCTGCAAGCAGTTGCACCCTGTGTCACTGTATGTGATGCATGGAACTTTCTTCTTCTTGATCTTTTCGAACATATTTTCCTTTGATATTTCTAAGGAAATATCACGTATTCTGAGGCACACATCAATTGTGCTTAGCCATGCTTTTTCCATAATGATTGAAAAGTTCCCCTTGTAGTTGTTGACTTGAATCACTAGGAAATTAGCTGGATACAACCACCCAAAAATAGTGGTGACAATGTCCTCCACTAGTCCTAATGGGACACTAATGAACTGGTCAGCTAACTCTAAATGAATGTTACTCTTTTTTAGTGGAGGCAGGTTCTAGGCTTTGTACATTTCTTGAGAGATTAAGTTGATACCAGAACCTGAATCCAAAAGAGCTTTGCATGGCTCATTCCCAGTGATTTGTAAATATACAAGAGGACTCCTAGGATCAAAGAATTTCCTAGGAAGATGACTTTTAATCCAGTCAGTAATGCCATGAGTCAACATGACCATGTGTGTTAATTGCAACCTTTAGTTTGAAGGAAGCTCCAAAGATTCGAATGATGGTGAGGCATTTGGAGGATTAGCCTCTTGTGGTTGTAAGGACTTAGTTAAACTACTGGTTCTAAAGAAAGGTCTCTTCTTTGTGTAGTTGTCTAAACCAACAGTAGGTTGAGGGTTGATAGCCCTTGTAGTATTGTGTTACTGCAGCTGGGCAGGGAGCTCACCCTGCATAACTGGAGCAGGTGGTAATGGAGCTAAGGGTGGAAGAGGTGTGGTTAGATGAGAAGGATAGTACATTTGTGGAACATCTCTCCTAGGACAAGGAGTTCTATAGTACTCATGGACTTGGTACTGAGGTTGAGGAGTGATGTAACTAGTAGAGTCATGTGGAAAGATTGGCTGCTACACGTAGTACCCATATGGGTTAGGTTGACGGTAAGGGTATTGTTGATGTGGTGGTGGCATTCCCCATGATTGTGGGTGTTGCCACTATTGATATTGTTCATTTGGTTGTGGTGGAGTTCCACTTGGATAATACATCAAGGGTTGGTGGAACTATCTTGGGTTACCTTGAGGATAAGGTAACCTTTGGGGTGTTTGCCATATGCTTAATTGGGGGTTTAGTGTATACACCCCAGACTCTTGCAAATGTAAGATTACTGGGCAACATCCTTTAGGGTGCTCATATTGGCATATCTCAAATCCTCCTTCATTTTTTGTATTCAAATCCACAACCTCTTCAATGATGGCAACTTTTCCCTTACCCTTGTTATGTGCATATTTAGCTTCTCTCTTTTTCCTTCTCTCCTGATCACTACTTTGCTCTCTAGACTCGTCTACTATTTTTAGAATGGTTTGAAATTTATCATCTAGAGAGTTCCAAATTTGATCTACCTTTGCTGATACATATAATGCAAACTTTTGAATGGGTAAAGTCTTCTTATTCACCATCTCTTCGAGTGGTGACTCTTCTTCATCCTCACAAAATCTAACTTCCTTTTTTCGGAGGGAAGGATCTCTGTTGTATTCCTCTGCACTTTCTCTTTTCTTTAACTCACCTTCCTCTTTGGCAGCTTGCTCTAATAATCTTTGTACGTGATGGGCTCTAATCATGGATAGTCTCCCTTGGGCATAGGTCCCAAGGGTTCTTTGCATTTCATACCTAAGCCCATCTACAAGATGGCATAGTTGTTCCCTTTGTGAGTAACCATGGCTAAGGCAACGATGTAATAATGCATAATATCAGCCCATGGCAGCATCCAAGGGTTCATGTCCTCCTTGTTACCATCCTTGGATTTGCTTTCATAGGTTGGACACTCGGGAGTACGTTTGATACTTATCATTGAATAACTCTAACATGGTACTCCATCGACAAATAGATCCCAGTTCTAAGGACCAGTACCAGCTTTCCGCTTCTTTGATTAGTGTCCATGGAAACAACTTTAGTTTTTGCCACTCATTTTCTATATTTTGCAAGGCACATGCATCATAGAACTCTTGTAGATGATTTTGAGGATTAGCGTTGTATTCCTCTTCAAATCGTGGGATATTGTTTATGTCTAATCTTTTGATCCTACTATCCTTTTGGTGCCTTTTGGGATCCTAACGACCTTGGTTATATCTAGCATACTTTAGGTAGCGAGTAAGGGTTCATCATGATCATATTCTCTATGGTGTCTTTGATGTCTATGCTATTCCCTACTCTCCCTCCTTTCATGATGCATTTCTCTAAAATTCCCTCATCCCCTTTCTTGACTATTTCATCTCTGATCTCTATTTCACTTACCATTGTCCTCATGATCTTTCTCTTTGTGATTGCATCCAGATCCCAAAGGAGAGGGGGAAGGAGATGATGAAGGTGGAGAGGAAGGAGGACTGGCACCATGATGGTGCCTGTTACTTTCTCTTTGGTGGTCTTGGCCTTGGTCGTGGTTATGATCAGAATGTCCATTGTCATCATGTGTTCATGTTCCTTTTTTAGACCCTTTGTGTATGTTGGTATCAGAACCTGGGTTATGAACTATTGAGTGAAGATTCTGATACACAACTCCTTGACCGAAGTCAACGAGAGGAACATCGTTACGTGGAAAACCTCCCGATGTAGGTTCACCACCCTCATTTTCACTTAGGATATATGGAACATCTTGAGACCACTTTCCCTTCATAGATTTGTAATGTCTCTCCTGTTGTAGGTCCCTTTGACATTGTGCCTTCATGGATCAATAATCTCTCAAATCTTGTTCATGTACAACGTACTCTGACTGTAAGTGTTGCATACCAATTTATGTGAGAGCATAAAGAAGCATGCTTGGGATTGAGTGGTTGGCTAGTAACACTATGTTACCCTCTAAATCATGCCATTGCAACTGTTCATCCTGGTGGAGGATAAAGTTAAAGTCTGGTACATACTCATCAGGATGAGCGTATACCAAGTGAAACTATTGGGGCACTAGCGAATCATCATGTGTACTACACCTCCAATCATTCATTGTGTTAGACCTAGGTGGTGAAGAACTTTCATAGGAAGAAGGAGAAATGATTAATTATTTAGTGTGCAATGTATTATTATATTATCATTTTTTTCGTAACTAACCCTAAGGGTTAGTTCCAATGATGGGAAAATTCCTAAGTTCTAATTAGTGCACAAACAACAAAGTCCCCAGCAACAGCACCAATGATGAGCAGCGAGGTACCCCTACGCTCAACCTTACAAATGCGAGCATTACACACGATCCAGTTGAACTCCAAGGACTAAGTGCTTATGCGCCTTCATAGAACAAGGATGGGTTAGATGATCGTTTTCTTCCCAAGATTACTCGTATGGTGTGATTGTATGGTTAAGTAAACTTGGGATATATGATTTTTATGCTTTTTATGTTTTATGTCCTAGTGCTAAAACGGAGAAGTAAAACAATTAAGTAACTAATTAGCTAGGTTCTAACTAGCCCTAACACCAGCATCTGTTCCCACTCTCCATACACATCTTGAACCAGTGTAATACTACTAGGATTCCCAAATGCTAGTCGTTACCAAGTGTTCCACGTATGCTCGAAGTGGTCGTACTAAGTGTGCTTACTTGTGAAAATTAACGAATCAATAAAAGAAACATCAATTAACTAATGAAAGCATTAAATAACTATAAATAACATTAAATACAATAAATAAGCTATTCTAAATGTTGTAAGGTTTATCACAAAGTTCGTCTTTATTTCCAAACACAAGGTGTGCTCAGGTACACAATGCTCAAATAACAATCCATTCACTTTATGTGTCTTACTACGGGCACTCAAAAATAATTCTAACTCTGGCAAGGGAAAACTGCAAGAGTTTGGGTAAGGGACTAAGAAACTAATGCCAAAACCAAGTGTGCCTGCCTCTTATTTATAGGCAACGAGATAGGTTCCGATATCGAATGTCTGATATCGCTTGGTAGGCCCCAATATCGTAGACCTGATATCACAGATCCGATATCATGATCCCAATATCATGGTTCATCAATTCATAAAGGTAATTGATTCACTTATTAGTTCTAGACTTAAGAAAATAGACCAAACAGAGGACTTAGATGCAGATATTTTACACTCTGATTATACACCGAAAAAGGATATTAAACACAGAGACCTAGGAATTAAAATAGAAAATCAAGAAGAAGAGGCAAACACATCTGGATCCCCCAAAATAGAAATACTTTCAATTCAAGATGAAGATACATCTCCTAATGATCCAAACAAGACTATCACTAATGTTAGATGTGCTACCACATGATTAATTAAATTAATAATGGTGATAGATGGGAAACTAGTGGTGTATAACCAAGGGATTGTGCAGTCCATCTCCCGAATGTGTGGCCATAAGATTAGTGAAAATCAAGAAGAAGAAGCAAACACATCTAGATCCCCCAAAACAAAAATACCTTCAAGTCAAGATGAAAATACATCTCCTAATGATCCAAACGAGACTATCACTAATGTTAGATGTGCTACCACATGATTAATTAAATCAATAATGGTGATAGATGGGAAACTAATGGTGTATAACTAGGGGATTGTGTGGTCCATCTCCCGAATGTGTGGCCATAAGATTAGTCATGGGGAAGATGCTCCATCCTAGTTTAAGAGCTAATAAGTATTTTTTACCTTTTTTATTTTACAATTTTTTATCATTTTCCTATTTCTTCCAAAATTTTCTAATTCTTCATATTTTTTTGTTTCTTAATATCTTTGTTTTCTTTTCTTTATAATCTTATCTTTTCCTAAGTCATTTTCTTTATGTTGATGAATTCTTTTCTGTTTCCATTAATAATATTGCCAAGTCATGATGCAAAAGTCAACATTATGTATTGGGTTTTTGTTCTATGCTATCAAGATGATTGGGTAAGTAATTGTGTAAAGTAGTCAGACCACCTCATCCATCCCTCCAGTTCTCTAAATAAAAAGTCTTTTTCATGGCAATAATTTGGCTCTTCTTTCATGAAACTAAATTAATCAATGATCATTGTGCCCTAAAGAAAGATGGAATGACCAAGTGGGAATGGTAAGGGTATGACCTCAAGGGAATTTTTTGGGTTCTCTTATTGACTACCTTTGTGTGGTTTATGACTCATCTTGGAATATATCATCACTCCTCCATTGACCAATAAAAAGGAAGCTCTATCTTTGCATGGTATGGTTTCCATCCAAAAATTCAAAAAAAAAAGAAATTAAAAAAAAACCAAAAATAATAATAATGGGAATTCAAAGCACACCCCTTAGATACAATGAGCTACTTCTAGGGCTGGAAAGACATGTTACCCATGATTGAAGGTGCCCCTCTAACTAAGGCCCTTTCTTCCTTCTTCTTCTCTTTTCTTCTCTTTTTGGAGTGATGATTGTTCTTTGATGTGGTTCTAGACTCATGGTGGTTGGTAGGCAGGAACACATCAATGTGAGGTCACTATTCATGGTATGGACTTAGTCTGAACTTGGAAAAATAGCGATGTTGATAATTTTAATCACATTTTTCATAAGAACCTATTGTGGACATGGTTAAGTACCTTACATCCTAATCTATGCAATTCCTTCTCATCCGATTATTCACCTCACTACTACATGTGATTATGAGCCTTTTGGTTTTGTGTATTATAGTGCAACATCCCAAGCATGATAGTTTTGTGTTGTTTGGAATAAAGGTATGGTCTACATTTAACTTCTTGGGTGTCCATGGACATCTATAGAAGTGGTTATGCAATAGCATTATGGTAGGAGATTGCTTTGGGAAGAACCCACTTGCATTACTTTTGTTAATCATGGCTTTGAACTAACCTTCACATCTTCTAGGACATCAATGANTCCAGAACATCAATGATGGTTTCTCTAAATTTATGCATGATTTTGGAACTACTTCTCATTCATTTCATTAAGTTTTCCTACTTTTCTATCTCCATATCCATTAATAGTTCTTGATCATCTTTTGAATTAGACCTTTGGTTTCGATTATTTGAAAACTTGTGTGCTTTTGGAGTTATGCTCATTAGTCATGGGGACTAGGGATGTCCATTTTGAAATTTTTGAAATTTTTCTAACATCCTATTTTCAAACATTATGGTAACTAATAGTAATTGATCAAAATAATGTGAGCAACTTGATGATTTTAGCTAGCTCATAGCCTTGGGCATAGTATGCTATCATCACCTTGTGCTTAAATGCAAACTAAGGGATCCGAAAAGGGTTAATTATTAAGGAAAATTTATCCAAACTAATGTTGATCCTTTGGTGACTATAGATGATGCTAAAAGAAATGCCTAAGGAATAAGGTCTTTTGCCAAGCACGAAAATGAAGTCAAGAGGGGGACGACAAAGGATATGCCCATGGACAAATCATAGCACATACAAGATAGCAACTCAAGCATCAAATGTTTGCTAGATCCATGGGACGATGAGAACAAATTTTAGCTCATCCTTTAAGAATGTTCCACATAACTAGAGAAGCATCAACATAACAATCAAGGTTGGAAGTCTGCCACTGCTAGCGGCAACAAGAAGAATCATCTTCAATGGACTCTTAAAAGACCTCTGTAAATTTTGTAATCTTCAATGTCTATTCAGTCTTTTTATCACTCTATCATTTTTTATGCATCCACTAGAATAAAATTTTGTAATGCAACACTCATTTTTGTTATGTCAAATGTTAGTTAATAATCCCATACCTTCACAAATTTGTAAAGGAACTCAAGGACGAGTTTTCATTCAGTTTTGGGGGTATGATGAAGTGTCAAAGTGTCACATCGACGTAGCATTTGCTATGTTTATGGAGCCACGCTGACACAGCTCCATAATAAAGTTTATAAATACACATGCTCATGCTATGTATTAGCATTCTTTGGTCAATAGAGTAGCCAAACTCTTAAAATTTTATTCCATAGTCTTAGAGAACAATTAGTGAGTGCCTGCAGTGTGGATTTAAATCAGTTGTACAGTGTCTTATTCGAGTGGCAATGTACCTAGATACATTCCATGAATGGCAATAAGATTGAGATTGATTCTTATTCATTGTAGCACTTTGACTTAGATTAAATTTACTTTCTATGTAATTTATGTTTCATGTAGCTAGTTAATATTTACGTTTCCATGCATGTTAATGAATTAGCGGAATGAGTGCAACTAGTTTTGGTCATAAACACATATTCTCTTGGTAATCCTAGTAGTGTTATTGCTTGGTTCACCCCAGTAGCATAGTGCTTGGTAATCCCAATAGTGGATATGTGGGTTCATGACATGTACAACAAGCTGGGCACGGACACTCATCGCCCATAGGCTAGTTTAGACTTTACTTTCTATTGCTAATTAGTTAAATAATTTATTTCTTTATTGTCGTTAGGAGTAACCTACGGTCATAACAACATCAAGAATCATATGTCTCACTTTGGACTAAACCATACATGACAAAGCTACCACTAGTCCAAGTGGAAAGACAATGAACTACGATTAAGGCATAATGATCTAGATACCACAACTAGTCCCATCCTCAAAATTTGACCGGATCATGCGTGAACACTTGTGATTCATATGGTTGGGCATAGGGGGTACCTTACCACTCATCAACATGTTTTAAAATAAGCATTGGTAAGGCTCCAAGTTATGATGGTTTTCAAGTTGACTTTTTTAGAAATCATTGGGATCTTGTTGGTAATGATGTCTTCTAAGTTACTAGTGAGCCTATCCATACTAGTTCTTTGGGGCCAAAATTAAATCAAGAAGTAATTTGACTTATGTCAAAGTTTGAGAATCTTACTCATATCTCCAATTGACGACCCATCACACTTCTTAAAATGGTGTATAAAATTTGGGTTAAATGCTTAACATTACGTTTGAAAAATATTCTTTGTCATATTATTTTCCCCAACAAATAGGCTTTGTTCTTGGTAGATATATTTAAAATAATGTGGTTGCTACTTGGGAAGGTCTTTCGTGAGCAAAGGATAAAGGTTAGGATATTCTCTTTATGAAGCTTGATTATGCAAAGCCTTATGACAACATTAAGTGGGACTTCATTTTATAGATCATGACTAAACTTGGTTTTGATCCTAAGTTACTATATATGGTGAAATGTTTATTCTTATATGCTACTACTAGAATAGCTACTACATTTGGTATCACTTCTCCCTTCTCTATTCATAGGTTAATAATACAAGGCTCTTCTCCTACTCCTTACTTATTCATTATTGCAAAAATATTAATTAAATTATGATATTCAAAATAAAGCTATCACTCAACTTCTTCTTTTTGCTCCTCAACATCAGCTTCCTAATATGCATTTCACTAACGATCCTTTTTCCTTGTTAAAAATACACATGCTAATCTACATTGCCTCTTATTTTGAGTAGATCAATATTGCTTTTTTTTCTAACTTAGCTATTAATTTGACTAAATCCTCTATTTATAGTTGATGAGTCATGTTTTGGGTGACCGTGATATCGCGTACGTGATATCGCAACCCACCGCCAGTTCTATAAATAAGAGGCAGCTCTCCCTTGTTTCACAACTTAGTTTAGATTGTAGCGAAGCTCTGGCAGTTTTCTCCCTCCAGAGATAGAATATTTTCCAGTGTATGCCCACAGTGTGGTGAATGTATAGCATCCTTTATTCAAGTGTGACGTACTTGGACACGCACATGACTGGCAATAAAGATCAAGATTACTTCATCATTGCAGCATTTACTTTGTTTATTTATTTATTTAATTGTTATTTACTACTTTCCTAATTAGCCTCTCTCACCCTTAAACTCATGATAAATCGTGGAATGAGTATGACTTGATTACGAGCATTTAAGTGTGACTACTTGGTAACCCAGTAGTGTACCTAGGATCTACGCTTGGTAATCCCAGTGGTAGTCGTGCACAAAGTCCAAGATGTGTATGGATAATCAAGGAACGGATGCTCATCGCACTTAGGCTAGTTAGATTCTCTTACCCTTTCTCTCTTAGCTTAGATAATATTACCTTCCATTGCCTTTATGAGTAGCATTAGATTAGGACAACATCATACACCTCACTCTGGACTAAACCATACGTGACAAAGATAATACTAGTCCAGGTGGGAAGATAGCGAACTGCAACCTAAGGCTAACTATCTAGGTGCCACAACTAGTCCGTCTGTGGAGTTTGACCAGATTACACGTGAAAACGCTCGTATTCGTATGGTTGAGTGTAGGGGTACCTCGTCACTCATCATTGGCGCCGTTGCTGGGGACAGTGCTAGTTACCTAGATTAGTTATATCATACAAGGTTTTTGTATAGGACTTAACGATATATCTCTTAGGAATAAGAAGTAATTATAAAAGTCACATATAAATTCACACAGTTTCACAACAATGCCTCTCCTACAAGAACACGATAATGCCACGCTTAGTGAGGAAGTTCATTGGAGAACCAACAAAATATATGATGATGAAGATTGGAGTACACAACTCGAGGTGGGGGTTTCTTATAAACAGCAACAAAAGCAACGTCATCACAACACATGAAAGCATAACTTATAGGATGACGATGAAGCCCTACTAGCCACTACAAGCTTAACGCAAATATAGGAGGCCGTTCGAATCTCACGTAGGCATTGTAAAGAGAGCCATCTACCTAGGCTCAATTTAAACAACTTTCCTAAATTTTCAGGAGGCTATGACTTAGATCCGTATCAACATTTACAAGCCTTCTACACTGCTTGCACATGGAATAACATTGATAATGGATGGCAAAAAATTAACCTCTTTCCTATGACACTCGTTGACCAAGCAAAAGTATGGTATAGATCGTTAAAACCAAATTCGATACAATGCTGGTCAACAATGGTAGAAGTCTTTAACGAAAAATATCAAACCTATGCAAAAGTGTCAGCCTTGAGGAAACAAATCCAAGGATGGAAACAAGCACAACATGAACCCTTGGACATGGCCTTAGAAAGATATTATGCACTGTTAAACAACTGTCTAGGCCATGGGTTCTCTGAGGAAAGGCTAATGTACCATATCATTGATGGGCTACGTAATAAAACAAGAGAGACCTTAGGAATGTATGCCCAAGGTCAACTATATGAAATAAAAATCCATCAAGTCCAAGAGCTTATTAAGCGGGTAGCAAAAGAAGAAGGAGAATTAGCTAGATGGGAGAGTGTTGAAAAACATCAACGGGACCAAAATATTAATTTAACAAAGGTCCATGATTATAAAAATGAGAAGTCAACCAATCTCAAGGTGGAAACATCATCTTTGCCAACACAACAAACATTAGAAGAGGTCGAGGCAAAGATTAATAAGATGTTGGAATGGATGTATCAAAAGTGTGGAGAATTCATCAACATTATTGGAGATAGAGTTTTCACAACCAAAGAAGCAGGACAAAATAGTAGATAATCAGAAAGAAGGGATAAGAAAAATAAGCGGTTAACTGCCAATCATATGTATGAATGCAACATATGCCTGTATGATCACCCCAAGGGCCAATGCTCAATATTGTTACACTTACATGAGCATTTGGGAAACACGTTACATCCAGAGTTCGTACAGAGGTACTGTGTTCGATCACAGTGGCAACAACCCCAGTTGTGGGGGAGACCACCCTTAGACTGGAGACACCCTTTGTATCATCTGAACCAAAACACTTATCTTGTTCAACATCCTGTTTCTGCAACTGGGCCAACATACTCTATCTCACCACATTACTATTCTCCACAATACTATCAACCCATGCCTCCAACACAACCACCAACTTGTGCACCTTATACTCCTCCTAAATTTCAACATTCTCAGTGTTTCCCTCCTACATCACCACCAACTATTCCTAAGGTGCCTACACCACAACAACAACCCATGAACGACACTTGTGCTACTACTACTAATAGTAGTGAAAAGCCTCCTCAACATCAAAAGTGTCCTTTCTTTAAACACGGTCATAAGAAGGGACAACACAATTCCGAGGCCACTACATCTTCCAACCTAGCACAAGTCCCACACTGTGGTGCACCCCTATCTTCAAACCCAACGCCTCATGTAACTTCATTAGGGCCACCAACTCACACTCCAACAATAATACGGCCAATTGAACGCATGAATGCAGAGCGACAACCCAATCCTTGCATACTATCTAACAGTCACCAACATCATAGTGGGCCAACTCGTTATCCGGGAACTACATCGTACAAATTGCCCCACTATGCTCATTATAATCAAGTGTGTGAAACCCGATGGGGTAAATATGACCAAGCCAGAATACTTCCAAAATGTAAGGATCCCCATCGTAAATTATTAATCCTTTCCATTCTCAACTGTTTAGCTATGAGGGATATCCCTCATTCTAATAAGCAGGATTAATAACCACTTTTTATATTTCTTTAATTTTTCAATTTTTGTTTTCTAGTTTTTCATTTTTCAATTTCTTGTTTTATCTTTTTATCCTTTTGTCTTTTTATCTTTTTACATTTTTATAAGTAATCTCATCTATGAATAAAACACTCATGTGGCTCGTTGGTTGAGGTGTGTTCTATGTTATCGAGTCTCAAGTGATCAATTATTTGGACAATGAGCCCATTACACCCACTCATCCATTCTACAAATAAGAGGTTCTGTTCAAGGGTACAGTGATAGTCTTGAAATTCTTAAAACTTAAAATTAATTTTGTGTTCATTGTACCCAGAATGAAGAAGAATGGATCAAGAGGGAATGATTAGGGTGTGACATCAAGGGGACTTGTGGATTCTCTTTGGTGACGACTGTGGGTGTTATCATGCAACATGGTCATACTAAGATCCTTGTAGATCTAATGAAAAATGGGAGTAAGAGTAATCAAAAGG
>MNCI01036861.1:142719-162191 GCA_015680685.1 Gnetum montanum
AGGATTCATTATGCCCTGGGTCAGTTACCTCATGTCCCAATCTCTACAATCCATTTCTCTAGTTCATCTCATCTCACTATTCGTGTAATTGTAGCTCGTGTTGTGTGTAACATAGAATTCTTACCTCATTCCAATGATATTTACATGTGTGTGTTTTGTGGAATTAGTGCGGATTACATCTAACCCTTCTAGTGCCCATGGACACAAGGGCATTATAGGTTGGAACCTGCTTTGGGGAGGATCCACTTGTGTAATTTCTTGTAATCTTCACTTATGATATAGCTCATACACACCATTTCTCATCCTTGGCTTATTTTTCCTAACATTCTTTCCCTACTATTACCCTTTGAATTTCAACGTTCCCATGAACCATCACATAACCTTTTTCTTACCACCCAAGGTTTTATCAATCAATTACACTCACTCATCATTATTCGTGCCTTCAAAACCATCTAATTATCAGAGAACCCCTTCCTAATAGCCCAATGTCCTAAGTTACATCATTTAATTTCAAAGGAATATTAAAAATTCAGTACATTCTCTAAGTGCCCTAACTTCGATGAAAATATATATACATGACCCCCCCTGTGCTAATCAACATCATTTGCAACTATTCACGCAAGGGAAGTTTTTCAAATTTCTCTCTATGACTTGCGATTGCACATCCCTTGCTTTCATATCCATAACTTGCTCGCTGGTACTCCGATTCTCATTCCGTTTGAACCTACTTGAACCCGAAGTATTCAGCTTAGTCATGGGGGAGGGGCACACACCGAATAGCGCATAAATTTTTCAAAATTTTTTGAAATTCATCATTGCCCAAAGGACATCTTTAAGGGTAATTAGTTGTAAAATTAAGAATAGAATGTGTCAAAAATAATTTCATCCCCTTAGCTATACCGGGAAATTAAAATTGAAAAAACCACCTAAGTAAAAGGGATCCATTATTACAATCTTTCGGGCAAGATCACATGGAGATAAAATAAGATCATTAGTTAAGGTAAGTAGTAAGGTATAACTTAAATTCTAAAAAACAACCTTACTAACGCTTGATCCCATGTGATTGCAGATGGCCCCAAAACGAGGACAGCAAGAAGGTCCTACTCAAGGTGGGAGAAAACGATCTCGAAGAGGTGGAAGACAAGGTCTTGCCAGACAACATGACAAACAGGAGGAGCAATAATTCATCATTCATCAAGAGGAACCTCCTACTAGATGGTCCAGGTAGGTAGAAGGAGGAACTGCTACAGCGCCTGAACAGGGACAACAACTCACGTTGCCCCAAGATTATGTTCAGGCCATTCATGAGAAGTCCACATTCGCTGCAGTGATTGTGGAATTGAACTTCGAATATTTCTCCGTCAAACATTGGAACATTAGCATGGATGGCACAGGAACCTTGGACCGAAGAGGAGAAGCTCCAGGCCATACTTCAGCATCATCAAGCCTCAAAACCTGGAGCACATGACAAAGGAAAGGCACCAATGGAGGAGCCACTGCCACCTGGAACTACATGAGTTCCACCCATTTTTGTAAATGTAGAAAATTTTGTGTTGTGTCTTCATTTTTTTTTATTTTCAATTCACACTGTGGCATAGTCCCATTTTCACCATCCAATAATCCCATACCTATCCACTATGTAATAACTGTAACTCGAGGACGAGTTTTCATTCAGTCGTGGGGGTATGATGGGTCACGTTTTGGGCGACCGTGATATCGCGTATGTGATATCTCAGCCCATCACTAGTTCTATAAATAAGAGGTGGCTCTCCCTTTTTTCACAACTTAGTTTAAACTGTAGCGAAGCTCTAGCAGTTTTCTCCCTCTAGAGATATAATATTTTCCGGTGTATGCCCGTAGTGTGGTGAATGTAATTGTACGACATCCTTTATTCAAGTGTGACGTACTTGGACACGCACATGACTGGCAATAAAGATTGAGATTACTTCATCATTGCAACATTCACTTTGTTTATTTATTTATTTAATTGTTATTTACTGCTTTCCTAATTAGTCTCTCTCACCCTTAAACTCATGATAAATCGCGGAATGAGTACGACTTGATTACGAGCATTTAAGTGTGACTACTTGATAACCCAGTAGTGTACCTAGGATCTACGCTTGGTAATCCCAGTGGTAGTCATGCACAAAGTCCATGATGTGTATGGATAATCAATAAATGGATGCTCATCGCACTTAGGCTAGTTAGGTTCTCTTACCCTTTCTCTCTTAGCTTAGATAATATTACCTTCCATTGCCTTCAGGAGTAGCATTAGATTAGGACCACATCATACACCTCACTCTAGACTAAACCATACATGACAAAGATAATACTAGTCCAGGTGGGAAGACAGCGAAGTGTGACCTAAGTCTAACTATCTAGGTGCCACAACTAGTCCGTCTACAGAGTTCGACCGGATCGCACATGAAAACGCTCATATTCTTATGATTTAGTGTAGCGGTACCTCACCACTCATCAATAGTTTAAAAAATAATTACCATTATTTACCTAAAAAAAATTGGAAGATAATATAGTATTAAGATATCATTAAGATTTTGGAAATTTCCTTTCATTTTAAAGGATCTACTTCAAGTATTTGGGATCAAGTGGAATCTCATATTCAAAAGAAAATTAATTACTAGAAGATAAAATCTCTTTCTCTTATAGGCAAGTATCTACTTTTCAAATCTATTTGTGCTTCTACTCATGTGTATTATTCTTCATGTTGGGCTCCCTCTCAAGTTGCTTACCAAAAGTTGGAATGGTTATTTCGAGGTTTTATGTGGTCTTCTAAAGAATCTTAAAAAGGTTTTCACCAAGTTGCTTAGGATATTGTTATTCATCTTAAGAAAAAGGGTGGTTTAGGTCTTTTAAATTCTTTCAAACATGGGTTTAATTTAGTAGCAAAGTGCTTATTTTAGTATTTGGATGCTTCTAACATTATTGGAACTCTCCTCCAACTAAGGCTACAACAAGCGTTTTCCAAAAAAAAAAAAGGCATTTGGAAATGTATCTACTTCACTAATTACATTCTCTCTCCTTATATGATTATCATTCTTGAATCTCATGTCTTCAAAAGCATTTGAAAGGTTTGGCAAGTACTACACCATTACATAGATTGGACTAATGTAAAGATCAATATTACTCTTCTTTCTAAGCTTTGTCCATAGTGGTTACCTCTTTCACCTACTTCTCTTGCTACTACAAATTCTTGTATGGCTATTTTTTGATTTTATGATGGAGTGATTTTTCTTAGTTGTTGATGAGTGGCAAGGTACCTCTACGCTCAGCCATACGAATCATAGGAGTTCACGTGCGATCTAGTCGAATTCTGTAAACTTTAATTGTCAAGTATGCTAGAGCTAAATAGTGCGAGCATGTTGTCCATTCGTTGTCTTTCCAGTCCCACTTGTGAAATGCAATTGTATGGTTAAGTGTGACTAAGGTGTAAAATTTTTATGATTTTGTGTTTTATCAATTTAGTCGTCTAGAACAAGAATGAAAGTAAGAGCAATTAAGTGCTAAGGAAACTATGGTCTATCCTAGCCTAATACAAGAAACCATTCCCACTTCCTGAACACATCCTGAACTTTGTGTAAACACTACTGAGTTGTCAAACACTAACCGTTTCTAAGCTATCAAGTGTCACACATATGTTTGAAGGGGTCATGCTTGTGTATTTTAATCAATTACTTAATGAATCAAAATTAATTATTGAATGAATAACATTAATGTAAAGTGAATGAAACCACAATATATAAATGCATAAGAAAGAAATTCTTAAGTGCTGCAAGGTGAATCAAAGAGCTTATCTTTATTGCCAACACAATGGTGTGTTCAGGTACATCAATGCTTGAATAAAGATTTGATCACACTTAGACCTCCTGTTGTGGGCACTTGGAAAATATTCTAACTCTCAAATGAACAAAGTACAAGCATTTCACTACTTGATTGCCAAAAACTACCCTCAATTGTGCACCCAGGGGCTGTATTTATAGATCCAAGAGTAACCCTGCGATATTGAATGTACGATATCACATCTTGGGTCGTGATATTGCATATTCAATATCGTGTACCCGATATCGCAGCCACTACGATATCAGAGTGTATGAAAAACATGATTTATCATACCCCCACAACTAAATGAAAACTCGTCCTCGAGTATAGAAGAAGAGGAACAAGTCCTTTACCAAATATATTAGGAGGTGTGGACTATTTGACTGACATGCAGAGTGACACAGAGAAAATAGACAAATACAGAAGTGCCTAAGCATACAACATTACAATTATGTACAAAATTGGGTGTTCATGACAACAAGAGAGAACACCCTTGGATCCAATGGACATCCAACCCCTCTTGACAATAAAAGAATGAGGGAGAGGCAATAAAGATCCAGCGGTCTTGAACAATCTCCCGTGAGTGATATTGTTGCATCCTCTTTGGTGAAGATAGTCCCGCTTCCAATCCATGCTCCTCACTGCAATTACAACAAAATCAATGATTCGTATATGAAGTGTAACAGATAATGGCTGAATACCCTATCTCATTAGTGATTTTATCTAGTTGAGTTGTGATTGTGATAGATGGGTTGCTTGATAGTGTTAGTGGAAAGACTGGTTAAGTGAGAGAAGCAGTCCATAAAATTTAGAAAAATCTTAACACAAGGAATACTAGAAAGAGGGTATAGAAATTCACAATAATAAAAAGAAGAAATTCACTAAAAATAGTTGTGAAGATGCTTACAATTGGATGGCATGGATGGGGTAAATAGAAAAAATTTGTTTGTAACAATGTCTAAGGGTAAAGAACTTAACTTAACCAAACCAAAAGATATGCAAGTGGGTCCTCCCCAAAGTAGGCATAGGCCTTTTATGCCCTTGCATAACCTCAAACCAAGGAGTCTGTGGGCTCCATGGATGATTAATGGTTATGAAAAGTTAAGTACAAAAACCCAAAAGTAACTGACTAAGAAACCCGACACATCAAATCAGAACATTGAATCAAAATATGAAACCAGCAGTGAGGTGAGGCATGAAAAGCATAAATGGATGATAGAGAGAATGGAATGGAGTTCCTAATTATGGTCACATGAAGTCCCTTGTGGAGTTTTTGATTAAATGACTTGGTAGGATCCATCCTCAATCTAGACCAAAACCAACCACTTTCAGTGACTTCGCATCGACATTCTGAGACTAGTCCATCCCCTGAGGCATAAGAATGCTCCCACAAAATAACCACCATTCCAATTGGAGAGAAAGTAGGAAGTGATAAAGGGCCTTAGTTAGAGGAGACAAGACAAGTCCCATAACCAGTGCTTGTAGCCCTTTTATTTGGTCTAAGGGGTATGCTTTGAATTCCCATGTTTTTTTTTTGAATGGAAACCACACCATGCAAAGCCCCATGCGTTTTTGCATTTATTTTGTCCAAGTGGTGTGCTTTGAATCCACATCTTCTCTCTCTCTCTTTCTCTCTCTCTCTCTCTCTCTCTCTCTCTCTCTCTCTTGATGAGGACCACACCATGCAAGGACTTATTTGACCTTCCATTGTGAAATGACACAGAATGGTGAGAAGCTCACAAGAACACACCCGCACATAGGAAAATAAAAAAGTGTGAAGAATACCACATCCCTTTGAAGCCACACCCTATCCAAACCTTTGATTCCTTCCCAATTCTAGAAACTACACAAGTCACCAATTTATTAAGGTTACATTAATGAAAAAAGGATTGCATGTTTCCAAAACAAGGAAAATCATAGAGTATGTGGATGGGTGAATGATGTGAACTCACTACCTATTACATGTAAAGAAACCATGTCCCAACAATCAGTAATAACATTCAAAGCCAAAAACTAGACATCAACAATCAAATTACAAATGAAACATACCACCATCAAGTAGCAAATTACCATTGTACTTGACACCTTATTAATAGAAAGAGTAGAGAAACATATCAAACATAAGAAAATATAAAAGAGAGTAAAAGAGTATGCCATAAATATCAAATATATTAATGATGATGTAAAAAAACTTAGAAAATATCAACAACCTTAAAAACAAAAAGTTGGAAAATCAAAAATGTATAAAACAAAAAAGTCAAAAGATTAAGGAGACACATAAAGTATTAGTATGGGTGGCCATCTCCCCCATGACTGAGTTGGAAGGGGGAGATCCAAAAGATTGAGTGTGGTTGTCCATCTAGCGAGGTGTCTATTGAGTTGGTTGGCTTAGGCTCATGGACAGGTTTCACTTATTGGATGTTAACTAATTATTCCTTGTCTGGGCTGTCAGGTTTATAGATAATCATGGCCCTTGATGCAAAAGTCTCATCAATAATGTAAGGTCCCTCCCACAACATTTGAAATTTGGTTTGTTGGGGTACGTGTGTAGGATTCCAGTAGAGGACCTTATCTCCTGGTTGAAACTTAACTTTTCTTATTTTGAGGTCATGGAGTTTCTTGTTGAATGCCTTATGCATTTTGTTGGATGACAAGGCCATTAACCGATTTTCATCTAGCAAGTTGAGGTTCATTAATTGTTCTTTTTGTACTAGACTTAGATTTAGGTCAAGGTCACAAGCTATAGAGAGTGTACGGAGCTCGGATTGGATGGGTAGTGTTGGTAATTTTTCATACACGAGCTCGTAGGAAGAATAACCTATGGGAAGCTTCCATGTGGAGAAATAGGCCCAAAGGGCATCATTTAATTTGGTGCCCTAGTCCCTTTGGTATTTACTAATGGTGCATGTTAGAATTTTTATAATCTCCCGACTAGTGACCTCAGCTTGACCATTAGCTTGGGGATGATATGGTGTTATGAGTTTGTGCTCAACCCCCAAGCACTGCATAAGTTTTCAAAAAGTGGCACCTGTAAAATGAGTTCCATTATCAGAAATTAATGCATAAGGCACACCAAACCTATTTATGATATTTTGTTGTACAAACTAAGCAGCAGTAGTGGATGTACAGTCAGTGATGACTACTACTTCTGCCCACTTAGTGCAATAGTCAACTGCAACTATTATATATGTCTTTTCATTTGATAAAGGTGTGATGGGACCCATAAATTCAATGCCCCAAATATCAAATCACTCAAGAGGTTGAATCCATTACTGTGGCCCCTCCATTCGAGCTGTCATTCCACCATCCCTCTAACAGTGATCAAAAGTGCAAACAAATTAGTGTGCATCCCTAAAGATTATTGGCGAATAATATCCTGCCATGAGGATTTTTATGGTCGTGCATCTCCTAGCATAATGGCCTCCACAAGGGCCTTCGTGAGCATCCTGGAGAACACATAGTTGATTCGTGTCAGGGACATACTCGCGTACCAAGCCATTGACACAGACTTTGTAAAGTTTCCCATTAATTTCCATGAAATGCTTGACCTGGTGAAGAAACCGTTGTTTTTTTCTGGTGTCCAACCCTTGCGGCAGTTCTTGCTTGAGTAGATAACTAAGGATGGTGTTGTACCATTTTGATTCATTGGGCATTTATGCATTAATAGCCCTTACAAGGAGAGATTCATCAGAGAACTAATTAGATAAGGGACTTTCTTTCTCCATGTCATCCCATCTTAGTCATGATAAGTGATCAGTGACCACATTCTCCACACCTTTTCGATCTATCGTTGTGAAATCAAACTCTTGTAAAATCATGAGCCACTATATGACACAGGGGCTTGCCATTGGTTTATTCATTAGAAATTGAATCACACTATGGTCTATGTGCACAAAGACTTTATAGCCAAGCACATAGTGCCTGAACTTCTCTAAGGCAAACACCACTGCCATCAACTCCTTTTCTGTGGTGGTGTAGTTCAACTGTGCACCTGCAACGATTTGGCTTGTGTAGTGAATGTAATATGGACGTTTTTGATCATCCATCTATGTAAGCACTATCCCCAAAGCATAATTTGATGCATCAGTCATAACATGAAATGGCATGGACTAATCAGGTGCTTGTAGAATTGGGGTTTCAACAGGCTTTTGCTTCAGTTGCTTAAATGCTATTTCCATGCAAGGGTCCAGATGAATGATGCATCTTTCTTTGTCAATTCCACCAATAACTTGGTGATTTTGGAAAAATTCTTGATGAAGCACTAGTAGTAGCCAATATGACCAAGGAATGACTACACTTTAATTATTTTAGGTTGATGGGTTATTCCTTGGATGACCCTTATTTTTTTAGGGTCCATCTCAATTCCTGCTTTTGAGATATAGTGCCCCAAGACTATGCCTTTCTAGACCATAAGATGGCTCTTTTGCCAATTGAGCCGAAGGTTTGTTTCGACACATCTCTTCAACACCTACTCAAGATAGTCCAAGGCTTGCTCCTATAGGTAGAAAAGTTGTCCATGAAGACTTCTACCCCACTACTAATTTGTTATTGAAAAATGCTAAGGACTAATTGTTAAAATGTGGCTAGGGCATTACATAGACCAAATGTTATCCAATAGTAAGAAAACGTCCCCCAAGGACTTGTGAAAGTTATAGTTGCCTAGTCCTCTAGTGCAATTCGGACTTGGTTATAACCACTATAACCATCCAGAAAGCTAAAATAGTTGTGCCCAAAAATGGTGTCCAACACTTGATCAACAAAAGTCAATGAAAAATGATCTTTGAAAGTTGCCATGTTGAGCAGCCAAAAGTCAATGCATACCCGCCATTTGCCTCCTTTGTTGGGCACGATCACGAGTGGACTAACCCACTCACTGTCTGTGATAGGGTAGATGAATCCCACCATGAGGAGTTGTTTAATCTCCTCTTTGACAATCTTCTTTAACTTGGGATTCAAATGTCGCTGCAATTGTCATTTTGGCTTAATGAAGGGGTTAGTGTATATCCGGTGTTGGCATATTCTTAGATCTATACCAGTAAGCTTGAAATATAACCAAGCAAACACTACTAACCATTTTTCCACAACATTCATCAACATTTTCTTGTGTTTTGTAGTAAGCTTGGCATTAATAATGATCGGCCTTCCATTTTTCAAGAACACATACTCCATTCCAACTAGTAGTGTCTTCAACTCAAGGGGCTCTTGTTTAAAATTTTCAGGAATCTCCAACTCTCCCCAATTGACATCATCATTTACTCCTTTAAAGAGCTAGTGATGAACTTGCTCGAGTTCATCCATACTTGCAACATATTCGTACGTTAGGCCCTCAGTAGGTTCCATGCACAATGTACTACTACTAGAACCAGTTGTCAGCCACTGGGTGCCTTCTTATTTTGTGGCTATTGTGTACAAACATCTTTAGATTTTAGCTTTTGGTGCACACTACTTACATGCAAAGATAGATGTTTGCTTCACTAACCATAACTTCTACACACAATGGCATCCTAAATCACTGTACACGATACATGGAACCCTCTTCTTCTTGATCTTTCCAAATTTATTTTCCTTACATATCTTCAAGAAAATATCTCTAATGCCCATTTTGGCATCAATGGTTCTTAACCATGCCCTTCTCATAATAATTGGGAAGTCCCCCTTGCAATTCTCCACCTTAATTACTAGGAATTTTGTGGGATATGACCACCCATGAATGATGGCTACGACATCCTCTACTAGTCCCAATGAAACAGTGATCGACTGGTCTACCAGTTCTAGCCAAATATTGCTCTTCGTCAAGGGAGAAAGGTTCCACATTGTGTACATCTCATGCAAGATCAGATTAACACCAGAACCAGAGTCAAGAAGAGCTTTACAAGGCTCATTCCTAGCAATTTGCAAATATACTAAGGGACTCCTAGGATCAACTAACTTTCTAGGTAGGTTACCAGCTCGAATCGAATCAAATACAACATGGGTTAACATTACAGTATGGATTCAAGAGGGATTTTAGTTTGAAGGGGACTCGGATAAATGAGAGACAAAGGAAGGTGGAGGAGCAGGGTTACCAACCACTGATGTGTTTGAGGGCTTTGGTAGACTGTGAGGTTAGAAGAAAGGTCTTTTCTTTGTTCGCAATTCCAACCCACTTGGTCAGTTAACCGATTGTAAATTAACTGCCCTTGTAGAGTTTCTTTTCTATGGTTGGGTAGGCAATTCACCCTGCATGGATGGAGTAGGTGGTAGTTGTGTAGGAGACATAGGAGTAGGTGCAGCGATAGGAGGAGCATGGGGATAGTAGGTGGCATCCCTCCTTGGATAGGGCACTTGGTATACTTCAAGAGGGTATGGTGAGGATGGTAAGCAGCAACATGACTAGAGGAGTCCTATGGAGATGAAGGTTGCTGAACATAGTAACCATAGAGATATGGTTGCCGATAAGTGTATTACTATCTTAGAGGTGGTAATGCCCATGATTGTGGTTACTGCCATTGCTAGTACAATTTGTAAGTTTGCAGTGGAGTTCCACTTGGATAGTACTGCTATGATTGGTGGAACTATTGAGCATTGCCTTGTGGATAAGGCAATATTTTGGACGTTTTCCTTTGTGCAAGTCGTGGATGTAAGGCATACACCCCAGATTGCTACAAGTGTGACACAATTGGGTAACATCCCTTAGGATGTTTTTATTGGCAGACATCACACCTACCATCATCATCTGAGTCACCATCCGCAACCATCTCTATCATAGCCATTTTACCCTTTGATGAGCCACGATATCGTGGCCTCCAACACAATATCGCATCTTCCCTCATTGCCTATAAATAAGAGGTAGGCGCACTTGGTTTGCATAGTTAGTCTTAGTCCCTTACCCAAACTCTTGCCTTTTCTTCCTCTTAGAGTTAGAATTATTTCTGCATGCCCACAGTAGGAGTCATAAAGTAAACGGATCTTTATTCAAGCATTGTGTACCTGAGTACACCTTGTGTACGAAAATAAAGATGAACTTTGTGAGAAACAGTGTAGCATTTGAAATAGATTAATTAATTTTAATTACTGTTACTTAATGCTTTCCGTAGTTAATTAATGATTCTCTCACCCTACAACTCTCCTAAGTAAGCACACATAGTACGATCACTTCGAGCATGCGTGTAACACTTGGTAACCCAGTAATGATTAGCATTTGGTAATCCCAGTAGTGTTGCACTAGTTCAAGATGTGTATGGCAAGTGAGAACGAATACTGGTGTTAGGATCAGTTAGAGCCTAGTTAATAAATATTCAAATTAAATTAGTTATTTAGTTATCTCTCTCTTCCCTTATTAGTAGTAGGACATAAAAATATAAAAAGTATAAAAATCATATGCCTTAAGTTTACTTAACCATACAATCGTGACATACAAGTAAGCTTGGGAAGACAACAATTGATCAACCCATTCTTGTTCCACAAAGGCACATAAGCACTTAGTACTTGGAATTTGATTAGATCATGCATGGACACTTGTATTCATATGGTCAAGTGTAGGGATACCTCACCGCTCATCATTGGCACCGTTGCCAGGGACTTTGTTGTTTGTGCGCTAACCAGAACATAGGAAATCTTTCACATCATTCAAACAAATCCTTGGAGTTGGTTAAAGAAAAATAATAAATAATAATACATTGCACACTGAATAGACAATCATGTCTCCTTCTTCGTATGAAAGTGTTTCACCACCTAGGTCTGATACAAGGAATAATTGGACGCGTAGTACACATGATAATCCACCAGTCCCTCAATAGTTTTGTGTGGTATATGTTCATCCCAATGAATATGTACCAAACTTTACCTTTATCCTCCACTAGGATGAACAACTGCATTAGCAAGATTTAGAAGGTAACATAGTGTTACCTCCTAATCGCTATGTCATGGGCATGCTTCTTCGTGATCTCACAAGAATTGGTATGTAGCACTTACATGCAGAGTACATTATGCATGATCATGAATCGAGAGAGTATCGACCCATGGAAGCACAGCGTCAAAGGGATTTACAACAGGAGAGATGCCATGAATCCATGAAGGGAAAGTTGTCGCATAATGTCCCACATGTTCTAAGAAAAAATGAGGGTGGTGAACCTGCCTTAGGTAGTTGCCCACATAATGATGTTCCTCCCATTAACTTCGGTTAAGGGGTTGTGTATCAAAATCTTTACTCGACTATTCGTAACCCAAATTCTGGTACTGATAGATATAAAGGGTCTAAAAAAGGAACACGAACACATGACAAAGATGGACATTTCAATCGTAATAGTGATTGAGGCCGTGAACACTGAAGAGAAGGAAGTAGGCACTAGCATGGTGATGGTCCTCCTTCTTCTTTACCTTCATCCTCTCCTTTAGGATCTGGACGCAGTCACAAGGAAAAAGACCATGAGGATAAGGGTAAGCAAAACAAAAGTCATAGACAAAATAGTTGAGAAAGGGGATGAGGGCACTCTAGAGAAACACACCGTGAAAGAAGGGAGAGTAGGGAACAACATAGGCATCATAGACACCATAGATGAGATGATCGCGATGAACTCCTACTCACTACTCGAAGTATGCTAGACATGACTTAGGTCGTTAGAATCTCAACAAGGCACCAAAAAGATAGTAGGATCAAGAGATTAGACATGAAAAACATCCCATGATTTGGAGGATATAATGCTAATCCTCAAAATCATCTACAAGCATTTCATGATGCATGTTGTACTGACCTAAATCGTCAGTGTAAGGCTGGAAGGGAAATAGACACTAAAAGATCATTGGGCAAATATAGCTGACCCTATCTTTGCTTGAGGATAAGCTGGAAAAGGGAACGAAGGTAGAGTGCCTTGGATGGTTTGCATGCAAATCAACCAAGGACTTCCCCAAGTGTAAACTATGGTCTGTGTCGAGGTTATTGTAATGAAATGTAAACAGTGTGCAAAATGTAAATAGAAACGTATGTAGATATCGTGAGCAAAGCGTAAACAGAAAGTAAACTGAATGTAAAATAGAGTAAACAGAATGTAAACAAAACAATGGCTAGCAAAATGAATTGTATTGTATTGCTTAGAAAATACGTGCACCAGTCAAAGCATAGCTGCATGTGTGAATGGTAGCTCAAGCACCAAGCCCTAGGATGATGTGATGTGATGAAGCGATGTGTGTCAGAAGTGCTTGGATGCTAGGAGTCAAGTGTATTGAGCACCCAAGTCTGAATTTCCTAAGCCGTCCAACTTCAAAATTGCCAACCACATTTATGGGAATTGACAGGGTAATTATAGGGCTGGGATGGGCTCAGGTGTAGAATTCGAGAATGGAATCAATGGCTAAGACATGAGAGAAAAATAGATCAAGTGACACGTGTCTGGTGGACAGTTGTGTATGAGTTGGATGTGTGTCAGCAAGCTACATTCTTGACTAGGTACATTGCATTTTACAACTTGTGGGTTACTCAAGCCCATGGGAGTACATGTAATTTAGACCATGAGCGCTCGACATGCCCACAAATGAAGAAAATTTACAAAGAAAATCAAAGGAATGGACTCTGGCTCGCTTGAAACTTCTTGGTCCCTGAATCAACTACTGTAGGATGTCAATTTGAGGTGTTCCATGACTATTTGAGGTATTTCTATTTTTCCAGAGCCTCCAGTGAGAGTGGATGTGCCTAAGTTCCATCGTGTTCATGCTACACTCACGTCCAATGTGACTTCCAGCATGAGTTCCAGCATCCAGCGTGTGTGTGCCAATGTCCAGTCCGTGCATACACTGCACTCATGCTCAACATGACCTTCAGCATGAGTGGGGCAAAAGACATGTTTTGACACTAATTTCTACATTTCGAGGCCTAATTCTTAGAGTGTAACTGCTGCCTATATGTGTGTGATCTTGAGGTTGAAAACTGAGGTTGATGTGTCTTGTTCTTGAGCCCTTTTTGGCAGGTCATGCTGCACTCATGCTGTAGTGTGACCACAACGTGACCTGTAGCATCACCTGCAGCATGACCTGCAAACACCTATGAAAACTTGTAATTTTTGACTTGAAATTTGGAGATTCTAGAGGCTAAAGTCTAGAGGTTGTCAATGGTGAGCCCGAGGATGATTTGCTCCTTTGAAAATCTGATTGTTTTGACTTCATTTGGAGGTTTGAGAGTTGGTCACGCTGGACTCAACCTGCAGTGTGACCACAGCATGCCCTTCATCTTTTGACTTGATTTTGATGCTGCTGGACAAGCTAGTTTTGGCAAGCTAGGTGTGAGCTCCATGCCTTAGCCAAATTTTATTTCTGGATGCTCAAAAGGGCTTGAGTCATTTTTGAAGTGTTTAGGCTGAAATTAGTCATGTTTCATTGGCCCCTCTTTATTGACGTTTGAAGGAATCCACCCAAGAGGCATCAACAAAGAAGTGCAAAACACCATGAACAAACAAGTACCATGCATCATCCATCGACCCTTGGTTGGACATCATCGCACCGTATTCAAAAGTACATGGGATCGAGGAAATGTAGTTTAAGATGCAAGGGGGATTGGTTGTAATCGGGGAAATCAAGAGTTAATCGAGGGATATGATTATCACTGGGATTGTGAGATAAGAATGCTCTCATGTGAACAAGCTATGTCATTGGTCCTTGTCAATAGCCGGTTTTCAGCGGACTTGGAGCCAAGACATAAGAGGTGCCTTCTTTGGAGAAACAGGACTCTTATAGAGTGTTTACGAGGCCCATTGTAAACAACCAAAGCTATGAAATGATGTGCAACATGGTCTCTTTGAGACACAAGTGTAGTTGTTTTTCAAGACAATTTTCTTCTCGCCTAAGCCTTGTATGAGAATAGCCAATAGTTTGTGGTTTATGATGTCAACGGGATCATGAAGACCTTTTCCATGCATTTTGCTCTTTGACCTTTTTGTTCTTTTTCTTTTTCTTTCTTTCTTCTTTTCTTTTGTTTTTGCTTTGTTTTCTCTTTTTTTTTCTTTTATACTTTTCTTTTATTGTCTTTTCTTGGTCTTTTGAAAGAGCTTGCTTTTCATGCCATGCTCGTGTTTGAGCATTTGCATTTTGCATCATGTATCGTGTACTGTGTTTTGCATTACAACTACTTAGCGAATCATAGTGTGCAACAGTGTATTAAGAGTTTTGAACTGAATGGAATGTATCTAGGGGTGTAACTAAATATGATAATTGGGACATGAGGGGGAAATGGGGAATGTATCAGGAGTTCGAAATGTACTTATGAACGGATTGATTAACCTAGTTATGTGCGTCAAGAAGAATGTGATACCTTGTCAATGGAGTGCATCTATGTACGAATGCCTCAGGAGTGTCATCCTGCAAATACAACTCCAAGAAGAAAAGAAAAACACAAATGAAATGGTTAGCTAAGCACTTTAAACAAGGAGATGGAGTCACCACGTGCAATTTTCAAAGCAAACAGAATTATGAACAACATCATCTTCATTAGTGTTCATGAGACAAATCATGCAGCAAGTCTTTATGGAACATGAACAGCCAATTATAGCAACACATATTTTCAAGTTTTGTCTAGTCGTCGATGATGTCGCCAGTTTATAGCCTTAGTGGACTGTTGCGTGTTAGTTTCACGTCATAACCCTTTAGACGATGCTAGTTTAGCATTGTAGCAAATGGTGCATTGCTAGTTTATAGTCGTGGTGAACTGTGAAGAGGTAAACCAGTTTATAGCCTTAGTGGACTATGGATGCTAGTTTCACGTCATGGCGGACAGATGTGGCAGTTTAGCATCATACCAGACAGAGCTATGTGGTGTCGATTTATTTTCATGACTCCAGGACATTCTGTGGTATCAATTTTAAATCATGATGCTAGGACTGCTCTGTGGTATCAGTTTTAAGTCATGATGCCAGGACTATTCTATGGTATCAGATTTAGGTCATGATGCCAGGACTACTCTATGGTATCAGTTTTAAGTCATGATGCCAGGACTATTCTATGGTATCAGTTTTAATTCATGATGCCAGGACTATTCTATGGTATCAGCTTTAAGTCATTATGTCAGGACTACTCTGTGGTATTAGTTTTAAGTCATGATGCCAGGACTATTCTATGGTATCAGTTTTAAGTCATGATGTCAGGACTATTATGTGGTATTAGTTTTAAGTCATGATGTCAGGACTTCTCTGTGGTATCAGTTTTAAGTCATGATGCCAGGACTTCTCTATGGTATCAATTTTAAGTCATGATGTCAAGACTTCTTTGTGGTATCAATTTTAAGTCATGATGCCAGGATTTCTCTGTGGTATCAGTTTTAAGTCATGATTCCAAGACTTCTCTGTGATATCAATTTTAAGTCATGATGCCAGGGCTTTTCCCGTACCTCAAGTTTATCAGACATAGTACCGTTTCAGGTACAAATGGTTTGTAGGATTAGTGAACTTGTTCCCATTCATATCAGCAAGTTTCAATGTTCCATTGTTGTACGCCTTGGTGACTAAGTAAGGCCCTTCCCAGTTGGCTGAGAATTTATCTAAGTGTTTACGTACGGCTTTGAGGACTAGGTCTCCTTCTTTGATCGGGCACTTGTACAGATCATGTTTATGTCATTGCCACTATTTTTTCTGGTACCATTCGATTTGATCAAGTGTTCACACACGTTCCTCCTCTACCGAATCGAGGTCAGCAATGCGCAATTCATTGTTTTGACTTTCATCAAGGAGGTCGGAGAGAGCTATTCACAATGAGGGAACCTACAATTCTAAAGGTAAAATAGCTTCATATCCGTATACAAGACTATATGGATTTTTACCTGTAGATGTTCGATGTGTCGTTCTGTATGGCCACAATGCATAGACCAATTGCTCATGCCATCATTTCTTGCTCTGATTCAGCATCTTTTTGAGCACCATGATGACAGTTTTTTTTGTAGCCTCTGCTTGACCATTGCTCTATGGGTAGTAAGGTGATGAAAATGCATGTTTAATGCCAAAACATTCACAGAAGCTTTTAGTATCTGCACTGCCGAATTGTGGCCCATTTTCGGTAACGATGGTCATTGGAATACCAAAACGGGTCACGATATTTTCTATTATGAAAGTGCATATGTGTTTTGAGGTGGTCTTCCTAAGGGGCATAGCTTACCCATTTTGTGAAATATTTAGTCGCAGTGATAATAAAGCTATGTCCTGCTAAAGATGATGGCATTATCGGTCCAATTAAGTCTAAACCCCATTTTTTGAATGGCCATGTGATTTGTGTTGTATGCAATTCGTTAGGTGGCACGTGTATTAGATTACCATGCTTTTGGAAAATTTCACACGTTCTGACCTTGGAGATGCAATCGTAATCCATGTGTGGCAAGTAGTAACCTAAGCGCCTAATCTTTGTTGCCATTGCTTTAGGTGCTATGTGTCCTTCACAAAGTTCTTCATGGATTTGTTCTATGATCGTTTGACCATCAATGCTACTAACGCACATTAGCAGAATACCTTCATATGATTTACGACACAAGGTGTCTCCTATTAATGCGTATTTCCGGGAACGTTTCCGTACAATGTCCTTTTGAAAATTTGTCAAGTATTGTGGAGGTTCGCCTCTTAGAAGGTACTCTTTTATGTCATTGTACCATTCTATTGCGTGTGTTGCACTAATGGATGCTATAGGTACTTCATCTAGAGTGTTAATTATAGGCTCAGCACAACTTATTATAGAGCTAGGCAACGCGTGGAACATTTCGGGTGTCATGTTTAAGGCTAGTGTGGCAAGTGCATCGACAATGGTGTTTTCGCTTCTAGGGACATGCTGTAAATCCATTTCTACTAGTTGTCTCAGCAGATGTTTAGTCAAATCACAATATGTTTGCAAACGGAGAGCATTGCATGAGTAGACCTCAGTGACTTCATTAATAACTAGCTGTGAATCACCTCAAACTATAAGACGTGAGATTCCTGAAGTTAATGCTGTTTGAAGACCTTGAAGAAGACCTTCGTACTCTGCCATATTATTGGTGCAAGGAAAGGTTAATCGGTAGGCGAAGGGTTGGATTTCTACAAAGCGGTATGTTAAAATGGCCATAGCACTACCTCCTCAGGAGGTTGAAGCTCCATTGAAGTAGAGGATTGCCTCGTAGTTATCAGGTATAGTGTCTACACTATTAACATTCTCATCTGGAAATTCGTGGTTTATTGTTGTTTGATCATGCGTTGACGAGATAGTTAGTTGCATGGCTATTTCTTGACCTTTTGCGGAAGATTGAGCGATGTAGTGCAAGTCAAACTCTGCGATCATCACTTTCCACCTAGCTAACCTATTCGACTCATATATGTTATTAGTGATGGTACGAAGAACATTATCCTTGCAGATGATGTAAACCTTATTACGGAAGAGATAATGTCGCCATTTCTTCAAGGAGAAGACGAGGGTGAGGCATGATTTTTCTACATCATTGTATCGTTGTTCATAGGCGATTAATGCATGGCTTAGGTAATATACTGGGATTTTGAATCCATCCTCACGTTTTTGACAAAGCATCGATGCAATGGAGGAATCAAAAGTTGCAAGGTAGATGTAGAAAGGTTTATTATTTTGTGGAGCATAAACAGTTGGTAGTTGAGCCAACTCTTGTTTTATGTTCTCGAACGCTTCCTAGCATTGTTGAGTCCATTGGAAATGTACATTATTTCATAATTGATGTTGCATGGGACTCAATTTATCCGTCAACCTTTCGATAAAGCGTTTGATGAATTGCAGTCTACCTTGGAGGCCACGTAGTTCGATGAGGTTCCTTTGTGGTTGCATATTGGTTATTGCTTTAACCTTATCGGGGTCTACCCGTATCCCTCTTTCAGAGACTAGGAAACTGAGCATTTTGCGTGTTTTGACGCCAAAAATGCATTTCTTTGGGTTGAGTCTAAGGTCATATTTGAGACAACGTTTAAGCACTGAGTCCAAATCTTTTGCATGTTGTTCAGTTGTTTTAGATTTGACTGTGATATTGTCAACATAATCATTGATCAAACCGAGCATGTAATCACTAAATATGTATGTCATTGCTCGCTGATATGTGGCACCTGCATTTTTAAGACCAAATGACATCATCATATAACAGAATGTGCCCCAAGGTGTCATAAAATTTGTCCTAAGTTGATGTTCTGAATTAATTCTTATTTGATTATAGCCCAAAAATCCATCCATGAAGGATAATAGCGCATACCTAGCAGTCGTGTCAATAAGTTGATCAATGCTAGTGTTGGCAACCGTTTGGGATGCGACCGCCAACGAGTGTCCTCGAACAGGATTTAGGTGCCTGCTGGTCTCTGGAAACACCAAGGCCTAGATACCTCCAAATAAACTCAGTAGTTAATGTGAGTATGTGTGTGTGCTGTTGCGGCGTGCGGTTGTGTGAAATGTAACGATTACGTTGTGTGTAAACTACAAATGACTTACTTGAAAGAGATTCAGCCAACTTTGCCAAGTACTGTGAGTTGTTGAGAGTTCTCATTTTGTTCAATTGCCTAGTCTACGCAGTCCTTATAATACCTACTTATAACAAATAAAATTTTACAAAAACATTTGAGCACAACTCCATAAATCTACTCCTAATTTTCCCCACAGAAAGAGATAGTTCCACAAGAAAACTAGAAATAGAGCAAGATTCGATGGAAATA